>PVIU01016095.1:0-46059 GCA_004026605.1 Ondatra zibethicus | reverse complement strand
GACACCAGAAAATGGAAGGATCTCCCATGCTCCTGGATTGGAAGGATCAATATAGTAAAAATGGCAATTCTACCAAAGGCCATCTATAGATTCAATGCAATCCCCATCAAAATCCCAACAAAATTCTTCATAGACCTTGAGAGAACAATAACTAACTTTATATGGAAAAATAAGCAAAGTTTCTTAAAGGTTTCCATGTCCTTACAAGAGTAGAAATATACATACAACATAACAAAATTAACAAGTGTGAGAGGTCCTTCTGTCTATGTGTTGCTTTTATTGGTTAATGAATAAAGAACTGCTTTAAGCCTATGGCAGGGAAGAACAGAATTAGGAGGGGAAAGCTAGGCTGTATGCTGGGAAAAAGAAGGGTGGAGTCAGGGAGAAGCCATGGAGCCACAGGAGTTAGAGGCTGGAAACTTTATCCAGTAATCCACAGCCACGTAGTGATATACAGATTAATAGAAATCAGTTAAATTAATAGGAGTTAGCCAATAAGAAACTAGAGCTAATGGGCCAAGCAGTGATTTAAATAATACAGTTTCTGTATGATTATTTCAGGTCTAAGCTAGCCAGTTGTCTGGGAACCAACAAGCAAACTCCCTCCAACAATTAACATCAAATTTATATCAATAAACTAAAATCCATACCAATTAAATGGTTTTAGATTAACAGTTGCTTTTTGGATTAAAGTAGATTCAATAATCTACTCTTTTACCCCAATATAATGATCTCCCCCTTTTCCATCATTTTTATATCATATCACCCCTTCATCTTTAGAAAGAGATTCACTCTGAAAAATAACAACTTATAAGCAACCCCCCTATTAAATGAAATTAAACATTCATAAATAATATCTTGTGAATTTGGCAATTCTTCTCTAGACTGCTTCCTGCTGGTTTGGGGTGATGGTAATTTCTAATTATGATTAAGTCCTGTCTGGGGTATTTTGTGTGGCTCGTCCATCTCAGGGAACAGTATGAAGCTGTTGTGGATGTCAGATCTCCTGCACCATTATTCCCATAAGAGATCATTCAGGGAATCTTCCTCAATAAAACCATACTAACCTGGAAAGAATCCATAGCTTTTCATCTTCTGTGGAAACAATAGCACAACCTCTTTAACAAATCAGCATATCCTTAGACCTAAATTTCAAAATCAAGATACCTTTAAATTATACAGGTTGGTTTAACATAGCAACCTCTACAATCAAATGTCTCTCAGATGTTAGCTTATTAACAGTGAAAACATCTAAATAAAACACAATAATATACCTAATGGAGACTGCTTATTTTCCATCTTTATGTGGCTTATTTTAATTTTTATTACTCTATTCCTTTTCAAGGACCTCACTTTATATTCTTTAAATCAATATTTTAATCTTTGACTGTCTCTATCCTTTTTCTTCCCTCTCCCAAGCCTCCACACTGTGATCTGTTTAGAGGTTTCTTTTTGTCTGAATCTGTCTTTGTTGTGTATCTGTAATCACAAGAATCTTTAAACTGATAAGCAAGCATGATTGGGACCAAAGTGGTGGCTTTGTCTGCTGGCTTTGCCCAGCTTGGCTTTGGTATATGACAGAGGTACCAGCAAGACTCATGCTTACCTCCCCAACTCTTGGAGGAAGTGAGTATATGTTTCCACCAAGTATCATGAAGCCCAGTGGCCCACAAATCCCAATCAGGACTACAAATTAGAAACAGGACCTCCCGAAAGAGCTTTCTATGCTGCCAGTTCTGAGACACAAAGTTATCTCTTAAAGGAGCTGCACATCTACTTGCCACCAGCAAACAGAGCCTATCTGAAAAAAAAACGTGGCTATGAAGAAGCTATGTCTGACTCTGGTTTTTGTGTCCAGAATCCCTGTTTTAAGTTTTCTCAGGCTTTATGTGGATGTATCGGTGCCACAATGATACCATATGTAAATGAAAGTTTCTTTGTCCAGCCCCTTCCTACAGTCATTTTTAAATAATCACTTGGAGGCTTAATATTAATTAAAAATGTTTGGCCTATAGCTCAGGCTTATGAATAACTAGCTCTTACATTTAAATTAACCTATTTCTATTAGTCTGAGTATTGCTACATGGCATGTGACCTAATATTTCTGTACATCTTGTCCTTGGTCAACTGGAATACATCTTTCCTGATTCCATCCTTCTTTCTCCCTGTATTCAGTTTTGCTTTCTTGTTTAGCTATATTCTTCCTTGATATAGGCCAAAGCTGCTTTTATTATCAACCAATGAAGGGAATATATATTTGCAAAAGGGTTATCACACAGCTATATAGCTTATGGTAATAAGGATAAATCATTCCACCACCTTTAGTTAGTTCAGACCACAGTATTGTAAAATCATTCTGGTTTGGAGAAAGAATTAAGGATGTAACTTGTCAGTAGTGAACTTCATTTTCTGAATACCTTTGAAACAAACAAACAAAAAAGATTGTGATTACAAATCATCAGCAGAACAAGAGTATCAGACCAATTGCTGAATACTATATAAGTTTTGATTTCAAGACGAAGAATGAATTGGGACTAAGTCAGTAATTTTCTCCCACTGGCTAGCTTTCAAATGATTGTGATGAATACAACTAGGGAGACAGGGATATCATCTTTAATTAGCTGTGAACCCTGTGAACTACAAAACATACCTTCCAAGTAAGATGCACTGTTATATGGGTAACCTAGCATCCTCTGATTAAATATGAAGTCTCTTCCATAGGAGGGATCTCATTCTGTAAACCTAATCAGTCCCCCTTATCCAAGAAGGTCACAGGCTGAAAGCATAACTTAAATTTTAGTTGATTATTAAATTGACATAGTATTATTTTTCTTCTAAATATCTGTGTCTAAATAGCTGTATATAACAGCTACTCCCATTCATAATCAGAGAAGCCTTTTTTACTGAATCTATATAGAGATACATGAGTATCCGTAAAGCTTAAAATATCTGGTAGTTGAGTGCACATTCCTAAACAAGACTTTATGCTATCCGCTCTGTGGCTCAGGAACAGCATGAAGGAGGTGACATGAAGAATGTAAAAGATGGAAGATAGGCAGAAGGACTTCAGAATCATAGCATCTGGGCACAATGTACATATTGTAGTAATGAAATTAAAATAGCTATAGTTACTTGCATTTGATAAGCAGACTAGACTTAACACTGTCATGGAATCATATCCAGCTTTTGGGATAATTAACATTATTAATGTTTACTAATTTTTAATAAATTCTGGAAGAAAGGAAGTTATTGTCCTTGTCTGTGTACCACTTTTGAGATCATTAGGATCCAATGTGTAGCTCCATATTCATAGTCAAACTCATCATAGGACAAAACAAAATTACATAAATGTGAGAAAGAAATATATAGGGAGGAAGGTAGGTGGACAGGGGAGAGGAAGAGAGAGTCTGAGCGGAACAGAGTTGAAGGGGGTTAGAGTAACCAGACTATAGTATACACATCTGGATAATTTTCAAAGGTGAAATTTAATTAATAAAAAGACCAATAATGAAATAAGTTTTCTTGTTGCAATCATAAATTAGTTTAATGAAACTTACTAAATAAAGACAAAATACACTTTGGTTCACACAAAAACTGACCTGCTAGAAATCATAGAGGCTATTTTTCTTGCATTTAGGTAATAATTTCAATTGGAATCACAGACCTAATTCATAAAAGGAAAATTCTCTGGAATGTTTACATTTGTTTTTATTTCAAATTTTCTGTTCATCAATCTGTTAGGTTGATAACTATTTTATAGGTGCTCTCCATTAGCCAATGCTATAGCTTAATTACATATGTACAGAAAGTATGAGAGGTCAGCCTCTCTAGTAGAGTTATTTTATCTTCCTTCAGGCAGAGTAAGTGTGAACATTGGTGACTGCCAATCCTAAAATGGAGCAACGGGCTGGATATAGATCATGTCTTAAGTTTGAAACTGATGACGAAAAACAGTTATCAAATGATTGTGAACCCCTTGGGATGTATTGTTCAAAAGAAAGAAGGAAAAAGAACACATGGAAAATCATTGCCCTTTCCTTAAATAGAAAAGCTTTGAAATATGTTTAAAAATATTTTATGAGGTCACATTAAAAAAAAGTAATTGGAAGAAAAATTCTTCTTGTCTAAGTGGAGAGCACATTTGTAGTGGTAAATGCTTTATCGATTGGAAGGCTGGGAGACTCAAGTCATTACTCACCAGTAGCAAAAGAATAATTGCTAATGCTCTGGCAGGAAGATTAAAAGCAGTTTCTGGAAGTATTTTTTACAGTGATCAATGGCGTATCATCCCAGGCCATTGGCTCTTCAATAATATTTCCTTTTGGGATACAATCAATTTTTATAATATGATTCATTTGCCTGTGGGCAAGCTTTCTTCACGCGATCAAAAAGCATTTATACATCTTATATTGGTGAAAGCAATATTATGCAGCAAAAACCAGGCTGTGGACAGAAGATTCACTTGAATCCACTACTATTTTAAATAACTTTGAAAACAGCATCTACTGGGGATGTGGCTTGGGCAGTTGCTAGATTCTTTGTTGTTGCTTTGTTAACCTTTCAATATTGCATTTAGCATGATAACAGCAGTTGTAAACATCATAACACAGGGATATTGATGGATATTGTAACCTTAATAAACAGTAGCTTCAATCATGAGCTGTATTGATTCTAATACTTCTCAAACAAGAAAGCATTCTAAATAACTGAGGCTATGGTATCTTAAGATTAATCTTAGTATTGCACATATGAAGAAATCCTAGCCCTATTGCTTGCCAAATTGGTGAATGGTAAGTAGGAGTGAAAAAAGGAGGAGTAGGAGGAGGAATAACAGGAGGAAAAGGAACAGCAGTTTCTGGAGCAGGGTGAGAAGAAAGAGGGAGATGGAGGAGGAGTGGGGGTATGAAAGAGGAGAAAGAGGAGGATTGAGAGAAGAGAAAGAAGAAAAAGAAGGAGTAATAATAATGATAATAATATGAATATAATAATAATAACAAGAATAATAGGAGGAGGAGGAAGAATAAATCCAAGTTCACAAGGTAATAAAAGTTATTTTTTCCCAGTTGGTGGTGGCATACACCTTTGATCTCAGTGCCCAGGAGGCAGACATTGGTGTATATCTGAGTTAAAGATTAACCTGGTGGACAGAGCAAGTTCCAGGAGAGCCAGAGCTGCAAAGTGAAATTCTGTCTCAAAAAAAACCCACAAAAAACAAACAAACAAACAAAAAACCAAACAAACCAGACCAATCAACCAACTAAACAAACAAACAAAAAACGATTGGGTAATATATTCTTCAACATTACAGTGCCAAAGCTGGAATTTTATTTTAGGCTTTGAAAAAAGAATTTTAGGTGGTTGCAGAAAGTTCAATCTACTTTCTGCCTAATCCACATCTTTCTTCAACATCTGTCTCATGCCCCATGAAACAGAAACAACAAAATGTAATGAAAACTTGACTTATAGTAATTATTTTTTGTGCCCTACCTAGGTGGTCGATAAATCTGATTTCCCTAAGACCTTTTTTTTTCACACTCATTCAGTGCCTTCCTTTGTTGTGTGTACATATTACAATTATTTATTAAAACACAACATTTTCTTTCTATCTCTCTTTTGATTTCAAAGGTAACATGCTACTCTAAGTAAAACTGAAGACTAAAAGAAAACATCTATTTATTTAATTTTTATTTTGTTTTTAAAATTGATACTGATACACATCAGGTCTGTTACTGCAGTATCACTTTTCCTTAAAGAAAAGTTAAGTAATCTTTCTTGTAATCAAAAAAGAAATATGTTGAATGTTTACTTGATGCTAAATATAAAAAAGGGCGAATTTTTATAAGATGCATATATATAATAACTAGGTATTTTAACTGTCTGTTACATGGGTGCTATGAACTAGAACTGAGGTGGAGAAGTACTATTACCTGGTTTTCTTTCTCTCCTTAATCACACAGTTAACCTTGAGATTGACTATTAACTACAGTCATAGAACTCTGTTTCATTCATACTAAACACAGAACCAGCTTTGTAGAACCTGAACGGTTTCTCTTACCATCTTACTTTGTTTCCTACTAATAATTATAAAGGTTTCCAAATTCTTAGTAGTGTATTTCTATACCTGAAATTCAAGCCTTTTCCAAATCTACTCCCAATACACTTGCCCTGTATATTCTTTGCAACTGATGGTTGTATTATAAATGCCAGACTTCAAGCTTTTTGTGGTATTTGGCCTTGTATCTTTCCTCCTTTGCACTTTTATTTTGATGCTGAAAAAAATCACAGTGTAATTTGAACTTTCGAAAACTTACCTTTCCCTCCTGTAAACTTTTACTTCACCTAGCTTTATGTTGTTGATAGAGTGCTTTTCATTTCCATGTTACAGTCATTTAGGTGTTTCACAGGGTTTATTATCTATTAGTATTTTCCTTGGTGTCTACTGTTTGTTTTGATTTTAGTTTTTTGTTTGTTTGTTTTGTTTTTTTGAGACAGTGTTTCTCTGTGCAGCCCTAGATCTCCAGGAACTTGCTTTGTCCACCTGATTAATCTTTAACTCAGAAATACACCAGTCTCTGCTTCCTGGGTGCTGAGATCAAAGGTGTGCACCACCACCAACTGGAAAAAAAGAAATGACTTTTATTTGCTTTGTGAATTCTACAGCCATTCAAGGTTCAAAACAGGTACTGTATTATTTGCTAAATTAATGGAAATATATATGTTATATGTGTTAATGGCTATTTTGTTAAGAACAATTGTTTTAAACATTTTTCTAGATGTGCAAAGCTTTCCTGTATGAATCTATAGATTGGTTTTATTTTTAATCAAATTAGTTTCAGTCAGACCTTGGTCTTTGGGAAGAATGTCAGTTTTCTAAGGCTACAGGAAAAGCAAAAATGCTGTTTTTACAAGTCTGGCTGCTGACATGAAAATTTAGCATAGAAAGATCTAGTTTCCCTCGAGACCACCCTCAGCTGCATGTCAATGTCTTCTCCTTTGTCTTCATGAGGAATTTACACTGTTCTTATATATCCAGCTGTCTGTCTTCTAAGAGTCACCATTAGGCCTGAATAAGGCTTTACATAAAGACATTACTACACTTGGCTATCTTTTAAAGGGTCTGTCTTCAAATAAAGTGACATTCAGAGACACTAGTGTTAAATATTGAACACATACATTAGGGGAAACAAAATGAAACTTTTGTAAAATGATACAGCACACTATATTACAATGAACTGATTATTGAGTCTTAAGAAGGAGTAACACTCAAGAATCCAATTGGATTCCTTGGTCACATAATGCTTTTAAAGGATAGCCACTGTGCTGGCTACTTTTACTTTAACTTGAAATAAATTATAGTGAACTAAGTGGAAGGAACCTTGATTGAGAAAATACCTCTATGATATCAGCTAATAGCCAAGTCTGTAAAATATACAGAGTAGAACATTTTTTAGTGATTGATGTAAAAGCTTGCAGACCATTGTAAGCAGTGCCACCTTTGGGCTGGTCATCCTTAGTTATATAAGAAAGCAGGATAAGAAAATCATGAGGAGAAAAACAATAAACAGCACTCCTCCATGGCTTCTGCATCAGCTCCTGCATACGGGTTCCTTTTCTGCTTATGTTCCTGTCTTGACTTACTTTGATATTGAACAGTGAAATAAACCACTTCCTCTCCAAGTTGCTCTGGTCATGGTGTTTCATCGCATCAGTAATAACATTAACTAAGAGAGCCACATTAACAGTGATTTTGTTAGCAGATTTAAAAATATACGGATAATAAATGAAGTTAATGTCTAAGGTGATTTTGATTACAGAGAAATTCTTGAAGACCCAGTCAGGGCAGTCTGAAGGTACAGACAGAATCAGAATGTTGTAGGTAGTATAAAAAATTTCCTTCTATTATACTAATTTAGGAAAGTCTGCAGAGTTCTCTAGCTAGCATATTGTTGATGCTCCAAGGAAGTAGAAAAGATACAAAAAATATTCAAGATTATACTTAAGCTTGAGGTTATGCTTGTAGTATTCAAAACAGGAGGAAATTGCAATGTATTATCTGAAAATTTATACTCTTCCTAGCCTAGGTAATGAATCATGAAATATACAACTACCCTTTGATTATTTTTCATTATGTAACAAGAGGAGAGTGTAGCTATTTATTTATACAGTTGACATTACCCTGGCTCTCCTTTGACTGACAAGGCCTTAACATTACTGCTCTTCTCTAGGAATGTCAAGAAAATTGTCTCCCCATAATGCAGTCTTATGGACTCTCCACTTATCCTTCAGGTATCCTTTTGTTTGTGATTATCCCAGTTCTATTCACCATTGTTGTTATTTAAATAAAAACATTTTGTTGACATACTGGTAAGTGGAGAAAGGGAGAAAATTTCTATATAATATACTTCTAGCCCTTGGTAAACAAAAGACCACAAGATGTTGCAGATGCTAGAATCATTGGAAACCTGCCAAGGAAAGCTGCTAACTGGACATTCAATAAACCCAACAAAAAGGAATGTGTTATAGTCAGCAAACCTGAAAGAAGTTGGAAATCTGAAGAGTGTTTTGACATCTGTTTGAAATCTGACATTGAGATGCAGTGTTTGGTATTTTCCTAGCTGGACTTTGATGCTGCTTTGGTCCTCATAATGTTTCTTTTCCTCAATTTTGGAATGGTAATGTATAATCCTGTGCCAATATACCTTGAAAGTATGTGATCTGCTTTTTTGTTTTGATTTTTCATGGGATTACAGATAAGAGATTGCCATTAGTCTCAGAAAAGACTTTAGACTTTCAAACAATGTTGACATTTTTATAGAATGTAGGGATTTTGAAGTTCAACTGAATGTATTTTGCATTATTGTATAGCTGTATGTCTATGCAGGTCAGAGAATGGAATGAGGTATTTTAAATGAAATTGTCCCAATTGGTTCATAGGGAGTAGGACTATTAGGAAGTGTGGCCTTGTTGGATTAGGTTTGGCCTTGGTGGAAGAAGTGTGTTAATGCCTATGGGTTTTGAGATTTCAGATGCTCAAGCCACGTCCAGTGGCAAAGTCTTTCTGCCTATTGTCTTCAGATGGTGATGCAGAGTTCCTAGTTCCTTCTTCAGCAGCACCATGGTGGCCTGCACATTTCCATGCTTCCTGCAATGATGACAATGAACTGAAACTTTGAACTGTTTGCTCTTCCCAATTAAATGATTTCCTTTATAAAAGGTGTTGGGGTCATGATGTCTCGTCACATCAATAAAACACTAAAGCACATACACTTTCAAGAAAATGTTCACTGGTGAAGAAGTCAAGATTATTGACGCTCAAGGCACTCTCAGAGTAATTTAGTCTTTGGGGGAAAAGTTGTATCCTGGAGCAAGTCCACTTCTCAACCTCTCTCTTTTCATAGGATTGGAGGGAAACTGTAAGAGAATGGCAGCTCTGAATTAGGTAACAGTGAAAGCGGCATAGCTAAACCATTAACCCAGAAGAATGAAAGACAATGGAAGATGGGCTCTCCAACAACAACAAAAAAAATCTCATTTGCAAAATCAAATTAAAAATATATTATAGCTGAGGAAGCAAGCTCCATAGGAGCAGGAATGGATCCATTTCAGGGACATTGGCGGACCAGAATTGAGCCAGTGACCTGGGCCAGAACAGAACTGAGACAGGGAACCCCACAGGAACAGGTACAGGGGAGCAACCACTGAGCAAGTGAGTCGTGTGGGTCCAGGTGTGAATCTGGGACCTTCAAGGGAGTAGACCTAAGCAAGGTTCCCTGTTGGTATGGGCGTGAGCCTAGGACTTCTGAGGAACTAGGCCTGAGCCAGGTCCCCTGCAGGGAATAGGCAGGAACCAAATATCTCTATGGGTCAAGGCATGAGTCTGGGACTTCAGAAGGAGTAGGCTTGAGCCAGGACTTCTGTGGGTCTGGATGCTGGTCTGGTACATCAAAGGAAATAGGCAAGAACCAGAAACCTCTGTGGGTCCAGGTGTGATTGTAAATTTGGTACCTCTGAGGGAGTAAGCCTGAAACATATACTTTGTGGTCCTGGGTGCACCCAAGCCTGAGAACTGCAAGAGAGTAGACTGGAGCCAGAGACCTTTGCAGGACCAATTCCAAGCCAGGGACTTCAGCAGGAGTGGATCCAGACTAGGATTTAAAGAAACAGTTCAAAGCCCAAAACCTAGGCTAGAGCAGGCCTGAGACTGCAAACTCCAAGGGAGTAGAGCAAAGCCTGGGAGCACTGAGTGACCTCTCGGAACACAGAGTGACCAAAGGGGTAACTAGAACTGTGCTGCAAAGAAAAACCATCTGAGCCTTGGATTCACTGGCACCTAAAAAATTAATCAACAGAATCACTGACAGCCCAAAACACACGTATTAGAAGAAAAGATGAGTAGAAAAGATAAGAACATGCAGCACCATAAAGAGCAACATGACACCAGTAAAACCTAAAGACCCTACAACAGCAAGCTTTGAACAACCAAATATAGATGAAGCAGAAGAAAATGACCTAAAAAACTTCAGGAGAATGTTTGAAACTCTTAAAAAGGAAAAGAGAATTTCCCTCAAAGAAATGGAGGAAAAGACCAACAAAAAATTGGAAAACATAAGCAAATCTCTTAAAGATAACCTAGCAAAAGAAATTAACATATGAAAGAAATTATTCAAGACTTGAAAACTGAAATAGAAACAATAAAGAAAACACAAGCTGAGGGAATTATAGAAACAGAAATCATGATAAAACAATCAGGAACCATAAATGCAAGCAGGAACAGCAGAATACAAGAGTTGGAATAGAGGAAATAGACTCATCAGTCAAAGAAAACATTAAATCTAGCAGAAGCTTAGCCCAAAATATCCAGGATATATGGGACACCATAAAAAGGCCAAACTTAAGAATAATAGGTATAGAAGAAAAAGAAGTTCAACTCAAAAGCACAGAAAATATATTTAACAAAATCATAGAAGAAAACTTTCCCAACCTAAAGAAAGAGATGCATATGAAGATACAAAAAGCTTACAGAACACCAAGTAGACAGGATCCAAAAAGAGTCCCCTCGCCACATCATAATCAAAACACTAATACAGAGTAAAGAAAGAATGTTAAGAGCTGCAAAGGAAAAAGGCCAAGTTAACATATAAAGGCAGACTTATGAGAATTACACCTGACTTTTCATTGGACACAATGAAAGCCAGAAGGTCAAGGTCAAGTGTTATGCAGATATTATGAGAACATAGATGCCAGCCCAGACTACTATACCCAGAAAACCTTTCAATCACCATAGAAGGACCAAACAAGATATTCCATGACAAAACCAGATTTAACCAATACCTAGTCACAAACCCAGCCCTACACAAAATACTAGAAGAAAAATTCCAACCCAAAGAAGTTGGCTACATCAACAAAAACACAGACAATTGATCATCTCATAGCAGTAAATCCCAAAGAAGGAAAAAACACACAAATTAACATCACCAACAATGAAAACTAAATTAACAGGAGATAGCAATCACTGGTCATTAATATCACTTTACATAAATGGACTCAACTCACCTATAAAAAGACACAGGCTAACAGATTGAATACAAAAACAGAATCCATCCTGCTTCTGCATACAAGAAACATACCTCAACCTCAAAGACAGATATCGTCTCAGAGTAAAGGGTTGGGAAAAAAATATTCCAATCAAATGGACCTAAGAAACAAGCTGGTGTAGCTATCCTAATATCTAACAAAATAAACTTCAAACTAAAATCAATGAAAAGAGACAGAGAAGGACATTTCATATTAGTCACAGAAAAAATCCATCAAGAGGAACTCTCAATACTGAACATCTATGCCCCAAATACGAGGGCACCCTCATCTGTTAAAAAAAAAAACTTCTAAAGCTTAAATCATACATTAAACCCCACATAGTAATAGTGTGAGACTTCAGCACCCCACTCTCACCACTACAGTTCAGTCAGACAAAAAATGAACAGAGAAATAAGGTTGCTAACAGATGTTATGACTCAAATGGACTTAACAAACATCAATAGAATATTCCATCCAAACAAAAAAGAATATACCTTATTCTCAGCACCTCATGGAACCTTCTCAAAAATTTACCACATACTTGGTAACAAAACAAACCTCAACAAATACAAAAAAAAAGGAATAATCCCATGTATCTTATCAGATCATTGTGGTTTAAAAGTAGAATTCAACAGCAATACTAATTCCAAAAGGCCACAAACACATGGAAATTTAACAGATCTCACCTGATTCATCAATGGGTCAAGGAAGAAATAAAGAGAGAAATTAAAGACTACCCAAAGTTCAATGAAAGTGACCACAAACATACCCAAATTTATGGGAAACAATAAAAGCAGTGTTAAGAGGAAAGTACATAGCACTAAATGCCTACATAAAGAAGCTGGAAAAATCCCACACTAGTGAATTAACAGAACATTTGAAAACATTATAACAAAAAGAAGTAAACTCACCCAAGAGAACTAGGTGGCAGGAAATAATCAAACTGAGAGCTAAAATCAACAAAATAGAAACAAAGAAAACAATACAAAGAATCAATGAGACAAAGGGTTGGTTCTTCAAGAAAATCAACAAAATAGACAAACCTTTATCCAAACTAACCAAAAAACAGAGAGAGAATATCTAAATTAACAAAATCAGAAATGAAAGGGGGATATAACAAGACAGGGAGAAAATACAGAGAATCATCAGGTCATATTTTGAAAGTCTATACTCCACAAAAGTAGAAAACTTAAAGGAAATGGACAACTTTATGGATAAATATCACTAACCAAAATTAAATCAAGACCAGATAAGCAAATTTAAAAAAACCTATAACTGCTGAAAAAAATAGAAACGGTCATCAAAAGTCTCCCAACCAAAAAAGCCCAGGACCAGATGGTTTCAGCTCATAATTCTACAAGGTTTTCAAAGAAGAAATAATACCAATACTCCTCAAACTATTCCACACAATAGGAACAGAAGGAACATTGCCAAACTCTTATTTTGAGACTACAATTACCCTAATACCCAAACCACAGAAAGACATTACTAAGAAAGAAAACTACAGACCAATCTCACTCATGTACATAGATGCAAAAATACTCAACAAAATACTGGCAAATCCAATCCAGGAACACATCAGAACCATCATCCCCCATGACCAAGTCGGCTTCATGCCAGAGATTCAGGGATGATTCAACATATGAAAATCTGTCAATGTAATCCACCATATAAACAAATTGAAAAATAAAAACCACATGATCATCTCATGAGACACTAAAAAAGCTTTCGACAAAATTCAGCATACTTTCATGATAAAGGTCTTGGAGAGAGCAGGGATACAAGGAACATACCTAAACATAATAGAGGCAATACACAGAAAGCCAACAGCCAACATCATACTAAATGGAAACTCCCTGTGATACCACTGAAATCAGGAACAACACAAGGTTTTGCACTCTCTCCCTATCTATCCAATATAGTTCTTGAGGTCTTAGCTAGAGCAATAAGACACCAAAAGGAGATCAAGGGGATAAAAATTGGAAAAGAAGAAGTCAAACTCTTACTATTTGCTGATGAATGATAGTTTACAGAAGCAACCTCAAATTCTACCAAGAAATTTCTACAGCTCATAAACACTTTGAGTGATGTAGCAGGATACAAGGGTAACTCAAAAAATCAGTAGCCCTCCTGTACTCAGATGATAAAAGGGCTGAGAAAAAAATCAGAGAAATATCACACTTCACAATAGCCACAAATAGCATAAAATATCTTGCTGTAATTCTATTAACTCTAACCAACCAAGTGGAAGATGTGTATGACAAGAACTTTAAATCTTTGAAGAAAGAAACTATAGAAGACACCAGAAAGTGGAAAGATCACCCATAATCTTGTGTAGGTAGAATTAACATGGTAAAATTGCCAATCTTACCCAAAGCAATCTACAGATTCAATACAATGCCTATCAAAATCCCAGCAAAATTCTTCACAGACCTTGAAGGAATGGTATTCAACTTCATATGGAAAAGCAAAAAACTCAGGATAGCCAAAACAATCCTACACAATAAAAGAACTTCTGGAGGCATTACAATCCCTGAGTTCAAACTCTACAGTACTGAAAACAGACTGGTGTTTACATAAAAACAGAGAGGGGGACTAATGGAACTGAATCAAAGACCCTGATATTAATCCACTGTCCTTCAAACACCTAATTTTGACAAAGAAGCAAAAAATATCAAATAATAAAAAGAAAGCATATTTAATATATGGTGCTGAAATAACTGGATATTAACATGTAGAAGAAAGAAAGATAGACCTATATCTATCACCATGCACAAAACTCAGGTCCAAAGACCTCAACATAAAGCCAGCCACACTGAACCTCATAGAAAAAAAAGTGGAAAGTACACTTGAACTCATTGGCACAGAAAACCAATTCCTAAATATAACCCCAGCAGTGCAGACACTGAGAGAAACAATTAATTAATAGGACTTCTTGAAACTAAAAAGCTTCTGTAAAGCAAAGGACATGGTCACCAAGACAAAACGATAGCCTACAGAATGGGAAAAGATCTTCACTAATCCCACATCAGACAGAGGTCTGATCTCCAAAATATGCAAAGAACTCAAGAAATTGGTCATCAAAAGAACAAATAATTCAATAAAAAAATTGAGTACAGACTTAAACAGAGAACTCTCAACAGAGGAATCTAAAATTGAAAGACACTTAAGGAATTGTTCAACATCCTTAGTCATCAGAGAAATGCTAATCAAAACAACTCTGAGATTCTATCTTACACCTGTAAGAATGGCCAAGATCAAAAACACTGATGACAACTTATGCTGGAGAGGTTGTGGGGAAAAGGACACACTTCTGCATTGCTGGAGGGAGTGCAAGCTTGTACAGCCCCTTTGGATGTCAGTGTGGTGATTTTTCAGAAAATTAGGAAACAACCTTCCTCAAGACCCAGTAATACCACTTTTGGATATATATTCAAAGGATGCTCAATCGTGCTACAAAGTCATGTGTTCAACTATATTCATAGCAACATTGTTTGTCATAGGCAGAAACTGGAAAGAACTTAAATGCCCTTTGACCAATGAATGGCTAAGGAAAATGTGATACATTTACACAATGGAGTACTACGCAGCTGAAAAAAATAACATCTTGAAATTTGCAGGCAAATGAGTGGATCTAGAAAACATTATTTTGAGTGAGGTAACCCAGATACATAGAGACAATTATCACATGTACTCAGTCATAAGCGGTTTTTAAGTCTAAAGCAAAGAAAACCAGCCCACAAATCACAGACCCAGAGAACCTAGACAACAATGAGGACCCTGAGAGAGACATACATAGATCTAATCTACATGGAAGTAGAAAAAGACAAGATTTCTTGAGTAAATTGGGAGCATGGAGACCTTGGGAGAGAGTTGAAGGGGAGGAGAGATGTAGGGAGGGGAGCAGAGAAAAATGTAGAGCTCAATAAAAATAATAATAATTAAAAATGGCTTTCTTTCTAACATTTTCATAGATTTATATCATATGCCTTAATCATTCTGCTGTGATACCTGCCCATGACTTTAATATTCTTAATCATTTACAAAAGTTCTCTGTATGCTTGCATGGTTTAAAAAAATTAAAACAGAGTGCAGTGTTATTACCATTGTGAAGCTATATTATCATAAAAGGAAGTTTAGGCTGCTACATCTCAGTTATTAAGTACTAAATTAACCACTTTAAAAATGTATGTGGTTCTTACCATCTTTGCTATGCTTTTTCAATAATGTTCATTCCTTCTTTTTTCTTGTATTTTCTTTTAGTCTCAAGAATTTTCCACAGAGAAGATTTTCCCTAGAGCCAGCTTAAATAACATAATGTATGGAAAAACATAACTACAGATCTTAGCACCTAAAATATACATTATTAATGCTTGTCTGCTGTATAATCAAAGGCTGGTATTTGTTGTGGTGAGGATGAAACCCATTAACTTGCATATACCCTGAATTTCTAGCGCCACTAATCAAATAAGTAGTGGTTTTGTTGAGAAAGAAATGGCATTTTTCAAAAAGTTCAATAAACACCTGTGACATGAGTACATTAGGGAACTTGAGCTCTTAGAATTAAGGAAAGTAAGAAAGAAATCCTCCTGAGATACAGAACCCAGGAGGGGAGAAAGAGAGAGAGGAGAGAAATAAGACATCTTTACAGTGAAATGCTTCCTCAGGAAGTGGAAGATCTTGCTGAGGAGATATCACATAATCACTGACCACAACAAACCTCGGAATGTGTTTGTTGTGACATGAGATGTCAGGTTAGAGGATACTTTTCTTACCTGCTCCTCTCCCATATATAGTTATACTAAAGTGTACATAGCTACATGTTTGGATGTTTATACTTATTTAGAAGTATATATATAGCAAAAACACTGTAGAATGATTCTATATGGGATTCTGTCTCTGTAATTCTAAAATATCTACTTGATTGCTGATTATTCTTTTCTCAAGAAATCATGACAAACTAAAAATTCTCCTTATAATTATTTATTATTTTCAGAGATATTTAGCATGCTTCAGAATTTAAAATAACTTTTCCTAATAAATAATTTATCACCTTATGAGGGAACTAAGGCAACAGTTTGGGACATATTTCTATTAAAGTAGCTATATCTCTTTCTGTTGTAAAGCTATATCCCACAGTATAGAATAAGTATCACTTGTATAAGACTTTAGAATGACTACACCGATACAATCACTCTTAGATACTTTGTCCACTGTTTACTTTGGGTAATTTTGTCTTTTGCAAATCATACATGAACACGTTTATAAAAATAACTTTTCAATTTATATATTCTCCTTTTATTTTAAAGTATAACCTCAACAATCTTGGGAATAGAAAATCATAGCATTAAAGAGTTAATAGCAATTTTAATAATTATTGTCTATAAATGACTTTTGTGGGCAACTGATTGTCAATAAGAGTTGAATTTACCAAATAAGTCATTTTGCTTAATTGGGTGGTTAACTGACAGAATGTTACTTTTTTAATTATAATTTATTTTTAAAAAACTATCTTTTCTCATTTTACATGACAAATCCATTTCCCACTCCCTCCTCTCCTCCTATACCCTCGACCTTTCTCCCAACACACCCCATCCCAACCCCTCATCCACTCCTCAGAGAGAATAAGGCTTCCCAGAGGGAGTCCACAAAGTCTAGCATATTGTTTTGAGGCAGGACCAAGTTCCTCTCCATTTATTCTAGGCTGAGCAAATTATCCCTCAGAGAGAATGGGTTCCAAAAAGCCAGAAGAAAGCTGTCACCTACATTCAGATATCCTTGGTCCTATGCTGGTTCCCTCACTGTCAGGCTAGAGTTAGTAGGCTTCCATTACTCAGGTACGCTGTTCCAGTGGGTATCTCTATCATGGTCCTATTCTCACTCCTCTCTCTCTTAGAATGGATTTGGGAACTCAGCCCAATGCTATGCTGTGGTTCTCTGTATCCACTTCCATCACTTGCTGGATATAGGTTCTATGATGACATTTGAGATAGACATCATTCTGACTACAGGGCAAGGCCAGATCAGGTACCCTCTCCACTATTGCTTAGGGTCTTAGCTTTGGTCATCCTTGTGAATTCCTGTGAGTTTTTCTACTGCCAGATTTCTTGCTGGCCCCATAATAGCTCCCTCAATTAAGACAACTCTTTTCTTGTTCTCTGTGTCTGTCCTTCCCCCATATCGACCATCCCTTTTCCTCTTGTTCACCTCCTTCCTTCTCCAAACCTCCTCTCTTTCCCTGCTCTCCCCAAACCCAGAGTCCCAACTTTTTAAGGAAATCTTGTCTCTACCCCCTTCCAGCGGAACTATGTATGTTTCCTTTAGGGTTTTCCGTGTTACTTAGCTTCTCTGGGGTCATGGACTATAGGCTCATTATCCTTTGCTTTACAACTAGTATTCACCTATGAGTGCATATTTACCATGCTCATATTTCTGGGCCTGGGTTACCTCACTCAGGATGTTTTTTTTTCCTATTTCCATCCATTTTCATGCAAATTTCACGATGTTATTGTTTTTTACAGCTGAATAGTACTATATCGTGCCACATTTTCTTAACCCATTCTTCAGTTGAGGGCCATCTAGGTTGTTTCCAGGTTCTGGCAATTACAAATGATACTGCTATGAACATAGTTGAACAAATGTCTTGATAGTATGGTTTAGCAACCTTTGGGTATATGCTCAAGAGTGGTATTTCTGGGTCATGAGGTAGACTGATTTCCAGTTCTCTGAGAAACTGTCATACTGATTTCCAGAGTGTTTGTGGAAGTTTGGAGTCCACCAGCAATGGAGAAGTGTTCTACATCCCTTACTCCACATCCTCTCCAGTATAATCTTTTTGGTGTTTTTGATCTTATTCATTCTGCAAAGTGTAAGATAATTTCTCAGAGTCATTTTGATTCACAATTCCTTAATGGCTAAGGATGTTGCACATTTCCTTAACTGTCTTTCTGCCATTTAAGATTCTTCTTTTGAGAATTGTCTGTTTAGATCTGAACCCCATTTTTATTTGGATTATTTGATATTTTCATGTCCAAATTTTTTAGTTCTTTATATTCTTCTGTTTGGTGTGGACTTGGTGAAGAACTTTTCCCATTCAGTAGGCTGCCTTTTGTCTTATTAATTGTGTCCTTTGCTTTATGGAAGATTCTTAGTTTCAAGAGGTCCCATTTGTTTTGTTGATTCCAGTGTCTGTGCTACTGAGGTTATATTTAGGAGGTGCTTCCCTGTGCCATTGCATTCACATGTACTTCCCACTTTCTCTTCAGTGTGCCAGGATGTATATTGAGGTCTTTAATCAATTTTGACTAAGTTTTGTGCATGTGGATAGGTATGGAACTATTTGCATTCTTCTGCATGCTGACATCCAGTTTTGCCATTTCTTGAAGATGCTCTTTTTTTCACTGTATAACCTTAGCTTCTTTGTCAAAAATCAGGCATTTATAGATATGGGGATTAATATCTGGGCATTCAACTTGATTCCATTGGTCAATCTGTCTGTTTTTATACCAATACCAAGCTGTTTTCATTACTGCAGCTCTATAACAGAGCTTGATTTCAGTGATGGTGATGGCTCCAGAAGTTCCTTGATTTTACAGGATTTTTTCAGCTCCTGCTTTTTTTTTTAATATATGAAGTTGAGTATTGTTCTTTTGAGGTCTGTGAAAAATTGTTTTTGGATTTTCATGGGGACTGCATTGAATCTGTAGATTGCTTTCAGTTGGCTTGTCATTTATATTGTGTTGTTCCTATCTATTCCAAAGCATGGGAGATCTTTGCATTTTCTGGCATCTTGTTCAATTTATTTCTTCAAGGACTTAAAGTTCTTTTCGAACAGGTCTTTTACTTGTTTGGTTAGAGTTACCCCAAGATATTTTATGTTATTTGTGGCTACTGAGAATATGGATGTTTCTCTGATTTCTTTCTCAGCTTCTTTATCATTTGTATATAGGAGGTGATTTTTTTAGTTGATCTTTTATCCTGTCAAATTACTGGAGGTGTTTATGAGCTGCAGGAGTTTCCTGGTAGAATTCTTGGGGGCACTTATGTATACTATCATATCATATTTGAATAGCAAAAGTTTGACTTCTTCCTTTCCAATTTGTATCTCCTTGATCTCCTTGTGTTGTCTTATTTCTCTCGCTACAACTTCAAGAACTATGTTGAATAGATGTGGGGAGAGTGGGCAGCCCTGTCCTGTTCCTGATTTTAGTGAAACTGCTTTGAGTTTCTCTTCATTTAATTTGAGGGTGGCTGTCAGCCTGCTGTATATTGATTTTATTATGTTTAGTTATGTTTCTTGTATCCATAAGCTCTCCAATACCTTTATCATTAATGGGTGTTCAATTTTGTAAAATGCTTTTTTAGCATATAATGAGATGATCATATGTTTTTTTAAGTTTATTTATATGTGGATTACATTGATAGATTTTCATATGTTGAACCAACCCTGCATCTCTGGGATGAAGCTGACTTGATCATGGTGGATGATACATTTTGATGTGTTTTTGGATTCAGTTTGCCAGTATTTTATTGAGTAATTTTGCATCCATGTTCATGAGACATATTGATCTATAATTTTCAGGTTTTGTGGCGTTTTAGTGTCAGGGTGATTGTAGCTTCTAGAAAGAGTATGGCAATGTTCTTTCTGTTTCTGTTATGTGGAATAATTTGAGGAAAATAAATATTAGTTCTGGTAGAATTCTGCACTAAAGCCATCAGGTCTTGGGCTTCGCTCAGTTTGGGAGGCTTTTGATGATAGTTTCTATTTCTTTGTCAGTTATAGATCTACTTAAATTGTTCACCTAGTCTTGGTTTAATTTTGGTATGTGATACTTATCCTGAAAATTTTCCATTTATTTTACATTTTCCAATTTGTGGACTACATATTTTTATCGTATAACCTAATGATTCTCTAGATTTCCTCAGTGTCTGTTGTTATGTCTCCCTTTTCATTTCTGATTTTGTAAATTTAGGTGTTCACTCTGCCTTTTGATTAGTTTGGATAAGGGTTTATCTATGTTGATTTTCTCAAGGAACCAGCTCTTTCTTTTATTGATTCTTTTATTGTATTCTTTATTTCTGTTTTATTGATTCTAGCCCTCAATTTGATTATTTCCTGTCTTCTTGTCCTCCTGGGTGAGTGTACTTCCTTTTGTTCTAAAACTTTCAGGTGTGCTGTTAAGTTGCTAGTGTGAGATTTATCTACTATATTTATGTAGGCACTGAGCGCTTTCAACTTTCCTCTTAGCATTGCTTTCACAGTGTCCCATAGGTTTGTGTACATTTTGCCTTCATTTTCTTTGAATTTTTGAAAGTCTTTAATTTCCTTCTTTATGTCTTCCTTGACCCATGGGTGATTTAATTGAGCACTGCTAATTTCCATGAGTTTGTAGGTTTTCTTCAATTAATGTTGCTGAATTCTAAGTTTATACCACTGTGATCTGAGAAGATACAGGAAGTTATTTCAATTTTTTTGTTTGTGTTAACATTTGCTTTGTTACTGAGGATGTGGTCAATTTTAGAAAAGGTACCTTCAGGTGCTGAGGAAGTCTATTTTTTGTGTTTGAGTGGAATGTCCTATAGATATCTGTTAAGTCCATTTGAGTATTATTTCTCTGTTAAGTGTCTGTTCGATTGACCTATCTATTGGGAAGAGTGGGGTGCTGAAGTCTCCTACTATCAGTGTGTGGGGTTTGATGCGCAACTTAAATTTGGTAATGTTTCTTTTACAAATGTGGGTGCTCTTCTATTTGGGATATAAATATTCAGTATTGAGACTTCATCTTGATTGATTTGTTTTGTGATGTGTGTGAAGTGTCCTTCTCCATCTCTTCTGATTGATTTTAGTTTGAACTCTATTTTATTAGATATTAGGATAACTATACCCAATTGTTTATTGGGTCCATTTGACTAGAAAATCTTTTCCCATCCATTTACTCTGAGGTATATCAGTCTTTGAGGTTGACGTGTGTCTTTTGCATACAGCAGAAGGATCGATCCTGCTTTCATATCCATTCTCTTAGCCTGTGTCTTCTTATAGGAGAATTGGGTCCATTGTTATTGAGATATTAATCATCAATGATTGTTAATTCCTGTTACATTTTGGTGGTAGTATTTGTATGTGTTTTCCTTCTTGGGGTTTCCTTGTGTGAGGTAATCTGTTCCCAGTAGGGTTTTGTTTGTTTGTTTGTTTGTTTGTTTGTTTTGAGAAGTTCATTTCTTTTGGTTTTACTTCTAGTACTTTCTGTGAGGCTGAGTTTGTTAATAGGTATTGATTAAATTTGGTTTTGTCATGGACTATCTTGTTTTTTTCCATTGATGGTGATTGAAAGCTTTGCTGGGTTACGACTCTAGGCTTGCATCTGTGGTCCCTTAGTGTCTGCAGCACATCTCTCCAGGAACTTCTGGATTTCATGGTTTTCATTGAGAAGTCAGGTGCAATTCTGATAGGTCTGCCTTTATAGGTTACTTGGACATTTATCTTTGCAGTTCTTAATATTCTTTCTTTATTCTGTATGTTTTGCGTTTTGTTTATTAAATGGCAAGGGTGCTTTTTTTATCCAATCCATTTGGTTTTCTGTAAGATTGTTGTACCTTCTTAGGCATACATATCCTCCTTCAGATTGGGAAAGTTTTATTTTTATCATTTGTTGAATTTTTTCCATTACTTTGAGTTGGAGTTCTCCTTGTTCTATCCCTATTATTCTCAGGTTTGTTCTTTTCATGGTGTCCCAGATTTCCTGGATGGCTTTCTGGGCCATGCTGCCAGTGTGAACTCTGACTCTTTCTGGAGGTTCCACTATGAGCATTTAAGTGGGGTTTTGTAAGCACAATGCTACAACTGCTTAATGGCTCAACATAGATCCGCTGCATACTTGGAACTGGGGCTATGTGCATGGCTTGCAGAGGCAGTAAACAGACTTCCACCATGTTGGACTGGGTGGGGCAAGCAGACAGTGCTGTATTTCCCACAATAATGGCACCACTTAAGTTTATAAGAAGGGGTTAGCATTTTAAGAAGCACTTCTGGTCAGAAAAGAATTTAAGTTACACATTATAACAGATTCAGACATAAAAGACATCTAAATAGTCACAGTTTTGAATAAATCTACATAAGCTTGGAAGAGAAAAGAGAAAGAATATAGATGATTATAAAAAAGAGTAAATAGTTTTTAAAAAAGGTAAAGTCATTAAAGAGACAGAGTACACATGGGCATATATTCAAAGATTAAAGGGAATATAGAAAAATAAGCCACATAAAGATGAAATATACAAAGAGAGTCTGGATTATATATACTATTATATTTTCTTTGAAGTTTTTGGCTGCAGAAAGACATTTGATTCTGGGGACTGCTAAGCTAAACCAACATATATACTTTAAAGGTATTTCGTCTTAAAAATTTGGGTGTAAGGATATGTTGCTTTAGAAAAGAGGTTCTTCTTTTGTTACCACAGAGGATGAGAACCTGTGGATTCATTAGAGGCTAAACTGGTTTTATGGACCAATACCCTCTGAAAGGTCATCTTGAACACCCCTCAACAAATTACTTTGCCCAATAAATAATAGGAAGAAGTTTGGACAGAATTACACCCACATTCCAAAATATTGTCTATAAATGTTTGTTTACATTTAAAGGGGGATATTCTATAAAGATTTGCATTGGTATGGATCTTGGTTTACTGATACAAATTTAAGATCAATTTTGTTATACTGTGTACATAAGTTTCTGCTCTCGATTAAGGTATTATGTTTGTCCAGCTCATTTAATAATGTATATGATAGATAGTCATCTATAGTAGTCAAGCTTGTAGTCATGATACGTTTTCTAGACTACAGATATGTATTTCAGATATATAGGCATTTTTCAAACTTTTCAAAGATAACAGAATATGGCATTTAAAATGTTTGAGAACTTAGGACTTTTCATGAGAGTGAGACACATCTGCTCCTGACAGCACCAATAGCTTCAAGAGGAAGATGGGCATCAAAAAGGCTTCTTATGGAGTTGGTTAGACATTTGGGCAAGAAACTGCTCTTGCCTGGACTGGTTGATAAACTGGACATGCAAGACCCACAGAGAAATGACTACTAGACTTGCCTAAAGTTGACATGATCCTTTGGAATTCCTGCTTCGTGAAAGAATAGAAAGTGTCTGCTAGACATTCTGCAAGACACAGAAGAAAGTGACTGACAAACTACCCATATAGTTGGAACTGTCTTTGAAATTTTCTGCTTCATGGAAAAGTCTGCTGGATACTTTGGGCCTGTAGGCTGAAGATGGATACACCACAATACAGAAGAATTTTGGGTGACTGTCCAGGCAGTGAGATGTTGCTGTAAATTCTAGAGTTTTGGAAGTTTCTTACAATTAACTTATTGTTTACTTAGATAATATTATATTTTTCTGAAGTCTTTGAGGGAGTTGAAGAATGGATAGTTTTCCTTAACTATAATAAAATATAAAGTAAATATAAATATTGCAACTGTAATTTTTGCTTGATACCTGTTTTTTTAATATGTAATTTTACTATGTTAAAGTTTAAACCTTCCTTTTTTATTTAAGCAGAAAAGCAGAGGTGATGTGTGATTTCCCTCTGTGTGCTGTGATTATCATTGACAAATAAAGAAATTGCTTTGGGCCTATAGCAAAGCTATAGGGGAACAGAACTAGGCAGGGAAAACTAATCTGAATGCTGGGAAAATGGAAGCAGAGTCAGAGAGAAGCCATATAGCCCTACTGGAGCCAGACAGTAAGGTAATTCACTGCCATGTGGTGATACACAGCTTAATAAAAATGGCTTAAATTCATATGTAAGAGTTAGACATTAAGAAGCTCGAGCTAATGGGCCAAACAGTGATTTAAGTGATAGAGTTTCTATTTGATTATTTTGAGGATTAGAGGCCAGGAACCACCAATAAGCAGCCTCCTCCAATAGAACTGGCTGTTTCTTGGGACATCGACATTCCCCCAACCCTTGTGATAGGCTGCTTGGTTATTAGATCCCAGCTGGATAGAACCTCTTCTTCTTCTGAGGACCATCTTGTCATCTACCATATCAATAATGCAATGGAATCTTTGTCCCCAAACATCATAGTCATATTGAGTTGGAACCCCTCTATCATTGCAATGTTCTAGTTAACTGAAGGTACATCTTTCCTTCCTTTGATTAAGGAGACTGGAAGGGGCCCCCTCCATCTAGTTTAAAGGTTGATTTGTGATGAGTTACTCATTTATACCAAATTTGGAGTGGCATTCTGAGCCCCAATGGTATCCCTTGTGTCAATGAAGGCAGGGAAATGGAGGGGTTCCCTTCTGCACCTGGGTTTTATTGACATTTTCTGGGCAATTCCTCTTAAAATGTCCCATTGACCACATAAGAAACATTTCTCAGGTGTTTGCTCTTGCTGTCCAGCGACCAGGGCTTGAGTAATAGAAGAGCCTAGAGTTTGGGTCTAGGCCTGAAGGGCCACCATAAGAGTCTGGTTGATATGTGACTGGTCCTGACAATCTGTGATGCCACAACCCATTGACTCATGGATGACCCTTCCCTAAGGCCAGCACAAGCCATCCTAGTATCTTGGCTCATACCTTCCCAGGCTAGGAGCTTAGTAAATTTGTCTTTAAGCCCACTGGGAGACAATTTGCACATGTGCAATGAAGTCCAGAAGTGGCTTCCTTGGTTTCTGCATCATGCCAGCTATAGGTGATTCAGTGGGTTCCTCCTCTAGCTTGGCCCAGGCCTCCATGCCTGCTTATCTAACTTGGTACTGATACAGAGCTGTAATTGTGGCTTGTTAGATCCCTGTGGAAAAGCATTCCCCCGTAGCAGGTAGCATCAGATAAGTGATGGGAATTAGGGGGTCAGCCACTCTATTGAACTCTGCCCTAGTGCGACAGGCCTCTTAAAGAAGACCATCCATTTAAAATACTGGGATACCCCAGGGTGGACTTAGCCAAATCATTCCAGTCTTTGGGACAAGGATTTTAGGCTACCTCCTGAATGAAGCTGCCTGAAGGCAGAGCTGGCTGGTAACAGAGCTAACATTGGCAGCATTTGGAACCCAAGCACCTGTGGAGTTTGCTGCAAAGAGGATGCAACAGAAAAATCCTGAACATATCCATAGGACTGGGGGAAAAAAGAAAATCTAGCAGGTGGGACAATGACTCTGGTGAGAGTCCCCTTGTGCAACTCTAGCATGTATGTACATGTACATACAAACCCTGATACCCAGTAAAAGATAATGAATAAATCCCATTACCACCAACCCACAGTGATAACATGATCATGGATTTAGTTTGCATCAGTTATGTAATACAGTAATTAGTGTTTAATACAGCTTTATCCTATGATAATATATGGTGACCTCTCTGTTTGGGGCTAATTATATCACCTCCAAAAATCTATATGTTAATACCTTCTCTCTAATGCCTCAGAATGAGACTATACTTGAAAACAAAAATCTTTAAAGATTATTAAATTAAACTGAATCTCTGATAGGAAATCTAATCTTAAGGAGATACATAGCACATGAGTACAGTTAAAAAATTATGGCAAATACAAGAAGATGATGGAAATATGCAGGGAAAAAGGTTTTCAGAGAAAAGGAAACTGGGAATATATTGATCTTGAGATTATAGATAGCCTGTAGAATTTTTTAAAACTTAAAATTTAAAATTTCTTGTTTGATTTTTCAGATTGCAAAGTTATATACCCTGTGAGAATGGTGTGTTAATGGGAGTTAAAATAGGGAGGATGCAAATAACTCCTAGAGCTATGGGAACTCTTTTAGCCAATAGTCTTTAAGATACTAGCTCATCTTGGGCATGGTCTCAGGTATGATAAATGCAGACAAAAAGCATGTGCAGGGCTCCTGCATGCTGGATTTGGTACCAGTTCCCAGCCCATGCAGAGGACTGAAGATTGCTACTCTTTCTAGAGCTTATCCCCAGATAAATAAACGTGTTATACTCCATTTTGAACTATTGTGGAACTCTTTTGTATGTCAACAAAATGGTGCCCACTGTCTGGGGCATGGATCAACACAGACCTAAGAAAAAGGTTTTTTTTTTAAAAAAAAAAAAAAAGAGTACTTCTAGACCCACCAAAACAGGAGCCAAGCACAGTAACTTAATTCTTAGTAACTCAATTTTTTTCAGATAGACTCTGTTTTCTAAAAGCAAGCAGAGGTGTGTTTCCTTTAAGAGAAGGTTTTCTAATTCAGCATTAGCAGCAAAAAATTTGAGGTTCCTTTAAAAAGTGGCTTCATGGTTAGCATGAACAGCTCTGGTTCTTTCAGGAGGCCCTGATATGGAGCACTTAAATGGGGTTTGTGAGTAGTGTGTTACAAATTGATAATGGAAACATATGCCAACTGCATCTCTGGAGCTGGGGTGGTGAGCATGACTCACAGAGACAGTGAACATACCTCCACCATTTTGGATTGGGTGGAGCAAACAGGGAGGGCTGCAGTGTTCGTTCTAGCCATGCTTGCTTAGCATACAAAAAGATGATTCCACACAGAAAATGTTTGCATATATGCAATAAAGAGAGATTCAGACAAAAATACACCTCTGAATGGTTTACTGTGTGTTTAAAAAATGTATGTAGGCTTGGAAGAGAGAAGGAAGAGTATAGATAGATATTTAAAAGTTGTTTTAAAAAATAAAACAGTCTTTAGAGAGACAATACAAAAGAGTACAGACATTCATAGTCTAAAGGAGTAAAGGAAAATAAGCCATGTAAAGATGGAATAAGAACAGATTCTGTACATTATTGTATTTTTTATTTTTCTATTTATTTACTTTTTGTCTGCAGAGACATTTGATTCTGGGTGTTGCTAATTTAAATCAACATAAATTTGTCTTGTCTTCAAAATTTGGGTCTAAGTGTATGTTGCTTTGGAAAAAAAGATTCTGTTATTGTTTCTACAAAAGATGAGAACCTGTGGATTCCTGCCAGGCTAATGAGGCTTGAGGGAACAAGAACATTTGAAAAGTCTCTGTGAACCACAAAAATACATCATCCAACAAACAGTAGCAAGCAGTTTGAAGAAAACTAGACCCAATTCCCAAAATGGTTGTTTATAAATGTTTGTTCTTATTTTAAAAGGGTTGGTTATAAATGGTTAGTGGAAATAAGGAGGATAGGATAGAGAAATCAATATTTTGCATTGGTAAAAATCTTAGTCTCTTGATACAAAATTAAGACCAGTTTTGTTACACTGTTTATTATTGTGGGACCTCCTTCAGCTAGTCACATTTAAGATACAAGCCCATTTGGGCATGGCCTTTTATACTATAAATGCTGACATAAAGCATAGTATCCCTCTCTCTCCCAGCTTTTGGATTCAGTTCCTATTCCCCACTTGTGCAGAGGACTGTAATCTGGGAGTCTGTCCCTAAATAAATAACCCTTTATTATACTAAATTTTGAGCTAGTGAGGGAATATTTTATAGCATGCATTATCGACTGGTACCCATATAAATCCCAACTCCACACATACTGGGAGCAGTCTAAAAGGTCCAGAAGGACCATGGCCGAGAAGATATCCCAACCCCTGCCAGTTGGGCTTAATTTTTCCTACTAAGTGTTTTTTGTTTTTTGTTTTTTTTTTTTGCCAAAGCCCCACCACAGCAGAGCTACTGTGAAGTAGGTTTGCACATGATTCTCCCCCTCTGCTTCTTTACCTGCTACATGATGACTTGCAGCTTCTGGTTTGTGTTCTCTGCTCATGAACTCTAGACTCCTGGATATTCTGGCTACCAAAAGAAGCCTCTGACCATGTATGGAATTGATTTAATAAATGGAAATGTGTCAAGCAAAGCATATTTTTTAGTATTTAACCATGGAACAATGTGCAGAACCAAAGCTGTGCAAACAATCCTGCTGCTGGCCTCATCTTTCTGCCACATGACTAGAATCATGACATTTACTGGTTAATAAAACTTATTACACCTAGAGCAATTTACTTAAATCTAACAGTAGTAAGTAAATTAATAAATATGAAAGTTATATGATGCATGACAATATTATCACTCAGGATTTAATAACCTTTTGCTTATACTATGAATGGTATTCTACAAGGCTTATATGGTTTTTCTGATACACCATTTATTGGATATTGGGACTTAGCTTTGTTATTAATATTGTATCCTTAACAAAATGGTTTCCCAAAGGATATTGAACCTACAGTTCATGATTCTAGAAAAGGTAAGTAATAAGGTGAACCAAAAGAAAAACATGTTTAGATCCACCTGGATATTGGAAACAGACAAGATCACCTGACAAAATTGGGAGCAAGGGGGTAGGGGAGAGGAGATGGTATAAGGGGAAGAGGAGTGGAGAAGAAAACTTGAGGGAATGGGATACTCATGATGGAGGAAAGACAGAGAGGAGAGCAAGGAAAGGGATATCATGATTGAGGGAGCCATTATACGGTTAGCAGAAAACTGACTCTAGAAAAATTCCAAGAAATCCATAAGATAACCCTGCCTAAGTCCCTTAGCAGTAGAGGAGAGGGGCCCCAATCTTAACTTGCCCTGTAGTCAGGCTGATGATTATCTTAAATATCACCACAGAACCTCCATCCAGCAACTAATGAAAACAGAGGCAGAGACCCTCATCAGAGTACTGGACTGAGCCCCAAATGTTCAGTTGAAGAGTGGGAAGAATGAGAATATGAGCAAAGAGATCAAGACCATGATGGGTTCACCCACTGAAACAGTCTACCTGAGCTAATGGGAGCTCACTAACTCTAACCTGACTGGGAATGAGCAAGCATATGCCCAAACCAGTCGCTCTCTAAAGGAGTATCACAAAACAATCCCACACCAGTTTGGAATTATGATTAATAAAAGGGTTAATTATTTAAAGGATAAACTTACAGATCACCATCCTAGACAACAGCCCTCTGCACGACCAGAAAAAGAGTCTGTTAGCCAGCAGCAGAGTCCTAAGTAAGAGATGGAGTGCACAGCTACTGCTGCTTTTTCAAGCCAAAGAGAAATTTTATAAGCTCAGGGATCTTTTTGAAAAAAAGAGGGAAAATTGGATGATGGGATAATAGATTGGCATTTGTGCCCAAGTGGGCTGGTATCTTTTTGAAAAATTTTTTATTTTTCCATTCAAAAATTGACCCTTCCTCCCCTTCTCCCATTCCCCTCCCGCTCCCCCACTAACCTCCTCCTCCCCCTCCACCCTTAAGAGAGGGCAGGGTACCCTGTCCTGTGGAACAGCCAGGCCCTCCCCCTCCATCCCAGCCTAGGAAGGTGTGCATCCAAGTAAGCTAGGGTCCCAAAAAGCCAATACATGCAGAAGAGACAGGTCCCAGTGCTATTATCAATGGCTTCCTAGTCTGTCCCCATTCATTGGCAGCCACATTTACAGAGTCCAGTTTGATCACATGCTCGTTGAGTCACAGTCCTGCTGGATTTGGTGAGCTCCGATTAGATCAGACACACTGTCTCAGTGGGTGGACCAACCACTCGCGGTCCTGACTTATTGCTGATCTTCTCCCTCCTTCTGCTCTTCAACTGGACCTTGGGAGCTCAGTACATTGCTCTGATGTGGCTGTGGGTCTCTGTCTCTATCTCCATCCATCAAATGAAATTTCCCTCTGGATCTATCTCCTCAGCACCATGGGCTGGTATCTTAAAGGCTATTGATTGAAGGAGAAGAAGGAGCTCCCCTAACCCCTCCCCCTTCTGTTTAAGTAAGAGAGTTCTAATCCTGCTATAAAATTATATACAATACGGACAAATGTCCTATTCTAACTAGCTTAAGTCTTGTATAATAAATAACTTGGCCAAGTCATGAGAGGAAAGAAACTAGATTTATCTAGTCTTCTACCCCATTGAAGATCTGAGGAGGTAAATAATGTTACCTGAGTAATTAAGAAGTGGGATCAAACAACTTCCAAAACATGCACCAAATCACAGAGACAACTGGCTACTTGGGCAATCACCCAAAGTCACGTTTGCAGTGATGAAGCAACCAACTTTGGCTAAGGCCTAGAATAACTGACAGATTATTTTTAAAGGCAAGAAATTTTTCAAAACCATCTTACCCTGTCTTGGCAAGATTTGATAGTTCTGCTTATACATTTCCAGATACTATGTATTTTGTCAGTGCTTGAGGTATGGGCAGTTCCTTGCCCAAATTCTGGTTTTGCCAAGAAGAAGACAAGCTCCAAGTGGAGTGTCTTTGGTGTTCAAGAATCTCTCGGGAATAGATCGCTGTTGCCAGAAGCGATTGTGTCTCACTACCACAGAACTCTAAATTAGATTAAATGCCATTTTCTACAGCTCTTTGAAGAGGTTAAAGATTATCTATTTATACAGAATATAATCTCTATGTATCTAAAGAACCTGATTACTCTAACTATAAGTATGACAAACAGATTACTATTGATCTATAATTCTTAATACCTATCTAACTTAAAGACTAAGACACTTAACAGCAGTGCAATAAATGAGGACAATGACCTCCAAATGTAAACAATGTACAAGTATCTTGATCAGAGATAGAAATGTACACTACAATATGGTAAATATATATATCAATACATAAACAATATATAACTATCTTAATCAAAGGTAGAAATGAACACTGCAATATGGTATATATATATACATATATATACACATATATATCAATGCATAAAAATGTTTTAAACAGAGGTAGAAGCATGCACACATACAATATTCAATATCAGTTTAACTTTGTATCCATATACAAGAATCTATGCCAATGTAATTGTCTATAAACAATAACTCACAAATACCAATCTATTATCCCATCATTCAATTTTCCCTCTCTTCTTTCAAAAAGATCCCTGAGCTTAGAAAATTTCTCCCCCAACCCTCAACCATATACCAATTATAATCAACCCCTAAATAATGTCCCTAACTCCGAGGACAAACTTAGCTGGGAAAGGGGACATCATCCTCTAGAATTACTTCCAGCTGTCATGGGAGTTTCTAGGGGATCCTGTTAGAGTAAAATGATGGTTACATTTCAAGATTGATGTCTGGTAAGATTGTAAATAGGCTCTGGGTATTTTGTGGAAGTCTAGCCAGAATGTTGTAAAAGATGTGCACCATTTCAGCTAACTAAGTTGGAACCGTCTTGTGCAGTTGGTACCCCAAACAGGTAATGTAGTAGCACTATCAGTATAATGACATCATAGTAACCAGGTGGAGTTGTTGTTATGGGGCCCAATCTTCTTCCTGGAAACTTCAAAGATTACTGCAGGAAAATTTATTATTTATTGTGAAAAACTTAAACATTAATTATATAGACATATACAGATATATATATTCAATGAAAGGTATGATAGATATGAAGAAAAACAAAGATGTTTTCTAATTTCTTTTTTCCTTCTGTCCCATATCATGGCACTTGACATGAGACAGAAACTCTTGGTTTTTCTCTTAACAACAGGCTTGGAATTAGAGAGGGACTGAGCCAGAGTCCAACTTCAAAACTAGCTCTATAAATTTAGAAATATAAATACATACACACGTGCAGACACACACACACATATGTAGAAAGAGAGAAATAAACGTATATCTTTGATTTTTAAACTTACAGAACCTATTCAGTTACCCTGATGATCCCTATTGGGTAGTTATTTTTCCAGTTGCCAGTATTCAAACATTCAGGGTCCCTTCAATTTTTTGAAGGTGAGTGTTTTCCTGCAAAGACAAGAACAGAACTCTGTCCCCATCCTATATGTTTTTCTTATCACCTATATGATTATCATCATTGTGGATGAGCTGTCATGTCTCCTTTCCAAGAGGTTTCTTCTCTTTAAACCGAACCTTTATTAAATTTGATGGTATCCACAATTTTTCTTCTGCTGTGGAAACAAGAGCAAAACAACACAGCACATCTCCTGGCTTCCATTGTGAGGTCAGCACATCCTTGAAATAAACCAGTTGATTTAGTTCAGCAGATTTTTCCATTATCCAATGTCTTTCTGCTGCTTGTTGCCATGTAACAGAAAACTCTTTCTTTAAACCTTTGCTATTGACGTGATTTTTAAATGAAATTCTGAGGCCTGCAACATGCTTCCAATCAATAGTTGATCGATTTCTGCATTACCTTGTGCTAGATGACCTGGCAGATCCATATGGGTTTGGATGTGTGTTATGTACATCAGACAAAGCCTATTCCTAATTATGTCTTGTACCTGTATAAACAATGAAGTCAATTCTGTATCATCTGGTATAAATTCAGCGGTTTCAATATGCAAGATAACTCATTCTGCAAATTGTGAATCAGTAACTATATTAAGAAGTTCTTTAAAATTACTTAGTACCATAAGAATGGCATATAATTCTGCCTTCTGCACAGAATTATAAGGACTTTGTTCCACCTTACTCAATTCAACTGATTTGTAACGTTCTATGTTTGAATCAGATAGCAAAATGTCATCCATGTAATGGTAAATTATAGAATTAAGGAATTGCCTATGTATTATTTCTAATGGCTGACTCACAAAGTATTGACACAGGCAGGGTTGGGCTATTGAGCATCCCCTGTGGGAGGATAGTCCACTGGTATCTCCTAGTAGGCTGAGAATTATTATAAGTAGGCACTTTGAAGGCAAAATTTTCTCTATCCTTTTCTTGTAAAGGTATAGTGAAGAAGCAATCCTTTAAATCAATTACTATAAGAGGCCATCCAATTGGTACCAGAGAAGGCAGAGGAATTCCAGACTGTAGAGGGCCCATAGGTTGATTTAGCTTGTTGACAGCTCTTACATCTGTCACCATTCTCCATTTACCAGGTTTCTTTTTTCAACAAACACAGGAGAATTCCAAGGGCTAGTTGACTCCTCAATATATCGTGCATCTAATTGTTCCTGTACCAATCGTTCTAAAGACTGTAATTTAACTTCAGCTAGAGGGGATTGCTTAATGCATATTGGCTTCTCAGTTAGCCATTTTAAAGGTAGGGCTGTTGGTACTTCTAAAGGTTTGTTAGTTGCTTTATGTTCTTGTACAGCCTGAATGGCTGGTGACCTTCGTGCACAGTACCTTATTACATCCTTGCCAGAATTATGAGTTCCTGGGACTGCAGGAATGTTAATCTGGGTATTTAATTGCTGTAACAGGTCACGGCCCCATAAATTTATTGCAATATCAGCTACATATGGCCTTAACTTTCCTCTTTGACTTTCTGGCCCAATACAGTTAACCCATCTCCTGCTTTGTTCAACTCGAGTTATGGTAATTGAACATCTGCCTCTTGAAGAGGCCAATTTGGGTGCCAAGATTCTGCAGTGATGATACTCACATTCGCTCCTGTGTCTATAAAGCCAACAATCACAATTCCATTTATATGCACTCTCAGCTTTGGTCTCTGATCATTTATAGAGGTTTGCCAAAATATATGCTTCTTATTTCCTAATTGAATTTCTGACTTATCCTCTAAGTTTGAGCCATCATTTAGAACCTCATGGTCTTGCACAGAAGGTTCTAGCTTTTTTAATTTTCCTGGTGTGGCATGTCATCCACGGTTACTGGGAATGACTGGGCCACTTTTGGCTTGGGGCCCTGCATGAGGCCCCTCAGGGAGTTTCCTGATGTTATCAGGTTGTCTTGTCAGTCTGTTGTTGATCTGCATTCATTGGTCCAATGTCATCCTTTACCACACCTCCTACATATACATGAAGGCTGAGGTTTCCTATTCTTGCCATTCCCAGATGAGGTATTATTTCAAGAAATTCTTTGCCTGCAATCCCTTTTCAAGTGTCCTAATTAACCAGAATTAAAACATTTGGCAGGTTGACGTCCCCTCATTGCTTTGGAAATTGCTTCCCCTTCCCAAGATTCATCATTGTAGTTAAACGCCTGAAAATTCATGGTATGCTGAATCTATTCATCCATAGGCGCTGATCTCAAACTTAAATGACCAATTGTCTTTCTACATTTTAAGTTTGCATTTTCAAAAGCCAGCGATTAAAGAACTATTTGTCTAGCTTCTGGGTCTGTTACTTCTATGTTCAGAGATTTAATTAATCTTTGCAAAAAGGCAGTTTAGGGTTCTCCCTGTCCCTTCCTAACCCTGGTATATGTCTCAATCCTTTTCCCTAGTTCTGATATTCTATCCCAAGCATTCAATGCTGCTTTGTGACATAGAGACAATACTTCATAGTTGTAAAGAGTTTAGACATGTAGATCAGCATAAGCTGCTACACCAAAAATTTGATGCTGGGAAACCGCCACATCCTTTGCTCTCCCTTGCTATTCCATATGTTGGATTCTTCTCTGAAATAAATTCCAAACATCAAGGAAGGTCTTCTAACACTGTCAATGCTAGCTGGGAGAAATCATGGGGCATAGCCCTGACATTAGAATCCCAAATCCTTATCATTTCCTTAACAAATGTAGATTGCAAGCCATAAGTAATGATGGCATGCTTAATTTCCTTTAGATCATTCATTCCTATTGGCATCCATCTACTTTCTTTGGCTCCCTTTGAGACTTTAGAAGTTGATGCTTTGTTAGAGTAAATTACAGGGTATGTCGCTAAAATCCTGGGTAAACCAGTTCTGACAGCTGGTGGTGACAGTGTATCCTGCCCTTGAGACTTTTCACCTTGTTCATCACCTCCAATCATTTCCTCAATCATTTCAAATCTCTTAATCATAATCTCTCGTAAAGCCTGAATCTCCTGACCTGCAAATATTTCTAGTGATTTCCCTACAGTATAAATTTTTTGGCCCCCATTCTGCATCTTTGATTCAAAGGTCTTAATGTTTCCTTTCAAAGATAACATCTCCTCCTTGAAATGCTCCTGAACATTGTGTAAATTGCCTTCCTGGAGGTATATTCTGTCTGTTATCTTATCAAAATCTGTGATAATTTCTGACTGTCAAATTCAACAGCCTGGACCCTCTCAGGTAAATTCCTAGTACCCGTAGATATGGAGTCAGTGTTGCTTATCATGGTATTCATCCTGTCAATTAATGCCATACACTTCCATAACGATATAATATGAAGAAGAAAACTGAAACCTAATAACCAATAAATTGAGGTATCTCCATAGACATATAAGCCTCTTGTGATTTCTTCCATAGTGGCAGCAAAAACCGTGCAAAATCACATTAAAAACAAAACCTGCCATTTTACCTGTTAACCAGAAGATGGCACAGTTTCCAAGTCGCAACTGGAACCGATGCAATGGTGTCATGACAAATCCTATTTTAAAATCTGCCCTGATATTTGTTTAAAAACTGGGGAAACATGAATCCCTTGAATGGTTAGCTGTAGTACACAGAGGGAGAAAACCCAGGGTCCAGGCACAGCGAACAAAAATTCAGGGAGCTTCCAGTGACTGATAAATAGTGCTGCTCACCCTGGGCACCCACCCTGCTGCTCAGCTCTGACCTGATGCAGGGGGTTGTGACACAGTCGCTGTGAAAGCAGCCTACCACATGCCCAGCATCCCTATGCTGCGACAAAGGGTCACACTGCAAGCACCGCTGTGGCAGTGCTCTGCTCTGTTGTGGTGGGGCTTTCAAACAGCACTTCTATATGAGCCTCTGGGATGTTTCCCCAGGGGGTTTTCAGTGTTCGGCAACTGCTTGTGCTCTAACTCGCACTGCCTAAGCACTGTGCTGCAAGTGGGGATTTAAAAACTGTTCAGAAAAGATCAAACAAGGTGGGCAGAGGCTGGCCAAACCCATGGATCCTGGGAGGCATGGAGTTTAAATTCACATCGGAAGGCAAATGATAGGATGCATGGGGACTTGAAGCCAATCTGAGGTGTGTAAAGAATTGCGGCAAGAAAAGCTACTGCGCAAGATTCTATATTAAACTGCTGGCCACAGCTGAGGGAGGGCTCAAACCAAGCTGAGCTGGTGGCAGGCAGCCAAGCTAGGGGGTGTGGTGGGGGGAGGGTTTTAAAGCCAAACATTGGGCACCAGGTAAGGGAGTAAGTCACAAAACAATCCCACACAAGTTTGGAATTATGATTAATAAAAGGGTTATTTATTTAAAGGATAACCTTACAGATCACCATCCTAGACAACAGCCCTCTACAACACCAGGAAAAGAGTCTGGTAGCTGGAAGTGGAGTCCTAAGCAAGAGAGGGAGAGCATGGCTACTGCTACTTTTTCAAGCAAAGAGACATACCCAATTGTGCTGGTATCTTAAAGGCTATTGGCTGAAGGAGCAGAAGGAGCTCCCACAGCAACTCTGAATGTCATTGACAGTTGCATAGCAGGGGCAGACTGAGGGGCCACTGGCAGTGGCACCAGTATTTATCACTACTGCTTGTACTGGCTTATGGGGAACATATTCTCTTCAGATGTATACCTTGCTCAACCTAGATATAGTAAGGAGGGCCTTGGGCATTCCACAAAGCAATGTGTTTTACACTCTCTGTGGATTATATGGGGGTGGAATGGAAGGGTATGTGAAAGGAATGGGAGGAGGAGAGGGAGTGGGAACGTGGATTCATATATATAATAAAATATATAGTGTGTTTTTTTTAAAAAAAAATAAATATCAAAAAAGAAAATAGTTTGATAATAGAGTCAAAGATGAGACACTTTTTAGAAATGATACAGTCTTTACTGACTAATAATAAACAACTGGCTGAAAAAATTAATATCATTGAAAAGGATAACATTAATTTGACAGACAAAATTCCATCCATATCAAATGATACTGAGAAATTACCTGAAAGAATTCATACTGTTGAATTTGACAATAAAAATCTGTTGAAAACTTATTATACATTAGTAGAGTATCTCTCCAAGAAGGCATTCTGAATGCTGTCCAAATAATGTCCAAGGATGAGATGTTATCTTTAAAGAAAAAATTTTACACCTATGAATCACATGTACAGAATGAAGACCACAGGCTACATGCCTCAAGGAAATCACTAGAAATATATACAGGCCAAGAGAGTCAGTATTTGTAATAAACATTAATTAAAATATCTGAAATGATTGAGGAAATTATCAGAATTGATGAACAAGGAGAGACGGTACAAGAACAGGATTTAGCATTGCGAGTTCATGTCAGAAACAGAGATGACTTACCAGGTTTTTAGTTTCCTACTCTGTAATCACCTTTGAAAAAGCATCAAGTTCTAAATGTCCTAAAGGAGTCAAAGAATGTAGATGGATACCTATAGGTATGAATAATCTGAAATAAATTAAGTAAGCATTAGTATCTTATGGCTTTCATTCAGCTTTTGTTAAGGAGATAGTATACACATGGGCTTCTAGCAATAAGGTTATCCCACACAGTTGGCTTCAATTAGTTTCAGTAGTCCTGAAATATGGGCTACAACTACTGTGGAAATGCTATTAGTGAGAGAAGGCAAAATTTTGGAACAATAGGGAAAAGCAAAAGAATTCGAGGCTTCACAAAATCAATTTTTTAGTGAGGTACTTATGCTGACCCAAAGGATTAAGCTCTTTATAATGAACATATCTTTTCCCTATGCTACACAGCAGCCTTAAAGGCTTAGAGCAGGATTTATGAACTAGGAAAACAAATTGAATCAATCACCAGGGTTACACAGGGCCAGAGAGAACTCTTTAGTGACATTTTACAAAGATTAAGTCTGTCAGCATAGAAGTAACAGACCCAGAAGCTAGCTGAGACCTTACTGAATCTCTGGCTTTTGAAAATTCCAACTTAAAATGCAAAAGGGTACTTGGGCCTTTAAAGGTTAGATCAGCACCAATGGATGAGTGGATCCTACATCCAATGAATGTTGAGACATTTGACTACAATACTTAATCTTGGTTAATAGGAACAATTTCTAAAGGAGACATCAAAATGCCAAATGTTTTAAATGTGGTAGAATAGAACATCTGAGAAGGGATTGTATACAAGGAATGCCTAGAAATAATGTCTCCCCTGTGAATGGCAAAAATAGAAGTTCTCAAACTTCTGGATTATATAGAAAATGTGGCAAAGGCTGACATTGGACCAATGAATGTAGATCAACAAAAGACACATGAGACAACCACATACCTTTGGGAAACTCCTTGGGGGGCCTCTCACAGGCTCCCAAGTCAAACATAGTCCATTCCCAGTCACTGTGGAGGACATGTCTCACCAGGAAAATAAAAGATCCATTGACTACTATTAAAAACCATACAGTTCTGAATGATGGAATAAACATGGAAAATTAAGAAAAATTCCAATAGGAAGTAGGAAGCATATATTTTGGCAGAATTCTATAAATAATCAAAGAACAAAACTAAGAGTTCATATAAATAACATTGTAATTGAGGGATTACTAGACATGGGTGTGGACATGAGTATCACTACTCCAGAAACTGGGAATCTGAATTGACCTCTTCAGCAAGCAGATGTTCAATTCCTAGAAATTAGAACCCTATCTCAAGTGAAACAAAGCATGAGATGGGTTGAATACATAGGGCAAGAATGACAGAAAACAAGACTGAGGCCGTATGTCACTAATATCACAGTAAATTTATGGGATCATCACCTGTTGCATCAATTGAAAACTCATGACAATCATAAATAGCAGAGTTATTTGCTTTTTTCATGGTGATTTTAAAGAGCCTCTCAATATATTTCTGAATTGCAATATGGAAAAAGAATTGTCTACCATGTTGATACCTGCTTACTTTATACCAGTTAATACAGAAGTGACTTCATTATTCATTCAGGTTCAAGATATAATCAGGAATAGGTTTTGTCCAATGTATACAACATACATCTGATCCCATACATGTCTGCCATGTCCTTTAGCAAAAAGTAATGCACAAATTGATGGATTATTGATTGGAAATATACTGAAGGCCTGAGAATTTAGAAAAAAATCTCATGTCAATATCACAGGTTTAAAGACAGAGTTTTCTATTAAATAGCAACAAACTAAAGAGATGTTCTACTTGCCCTTTCTATGACCAAACATTGTTGCCTGCAGGGACTAACCCAAAGGGGACTCAAAGGAATGAAATCTGGCAGATGGATGTGTTCCACTTTTCAAAATTTGGAAAATTAAAATGTGTACACCATACCATTGATACTTATTGAAGTTTTCAATGGGCAACTGCTTTGAGCTCAAAAAAGGCTGATTTACTAACCATGTATTTATTAGAAGTTATGGTTATCATGGGTATATCTGCACAAATAAAGACAGATAATGGTTCAGCATATATCTCTAATAAAATGAAACAGTTTTTTCCTTATTATAATATAAAGCATATTACAGGTACTCCAAACAATCCTACAGGTGATGCAGTTATAAAAAGATCAAATTGAACTATAAAAGATATGTTAAACAAACAGAAAGGGATGGAAAATACTTCCAGAAATAGGTTGCATAATGCTTTCTTAATCTTGAATTTTTTTTTTGATTCTTATTAGAAAGGAACAACAGCAGCAAAGAGACATTGGTTAATAGATAAAACTTCTGAATTAAATCAGTTGGTATATATAAAGGATGTGTTGACCACACAATGAAAACCAGGAGATGTGCTACATTAGGAAAGAAGTTTAGCTCTTGTTTCTTCAGAAGGTATAAAGCTATAGATACCATCAAATTAATAAAGATTTGATTTGAAAAAGAAAAGCCTCTTGAGAATGTGAATTGACAGCTCATCTACTGAGGTGATAACCATAGCTGTGGTAAGAAAACCTCATAAGGGTTGGGGCAGGGTTCAGTTCATGTCTTTGCAGGAAAATACTTATTTTCAAAAGGTCAAGAGACCTTAGACATTTAGATGCCTAAAGATCAAAGGATATCTACCCAGAAATAATCACCAAGCAAAGAGAAATCAGACTTATGATACTGTATCATCTGCATGTTAAAATTTGATTATCTGAACATTTATACATCTTACTTTAAAAACAAAGCTTTGGAGTTGGCCAATGTCTGTCCTCTAAATCTAAGCTTGTTGTTAAAAAATATTCAGAGTTTCTGTCTTAGGTCAGGAACCATATGGTACAGGACAGAAGAAGAAAGAATATAGGAAAATTTTTAGTCTTCTCCATACCTACCTCTGGCTTTACCATATGTTTGGTTGAATATATGTCTATATAAATAATGTTTAAGTCTTCCACAATAAACAATGAATTTTCCTGCAGTAATCTTTGAAGTTCCCAGCAAGATGATGGGACTCCACAACAATGACTGCACCTGGTTTTTATGACATCATTATGTTGATAGAGATAATTTAAGACTGGTTTTGTGAAACAGCTGCTCAAAATGATTCAAACTCAGCTGAAATGGTGTACCTCCTTACAATATTCTGGTCAGAACTTCAAATAAGAACTTCAGAAAAACCTTACCACGTTCATAGAGACTATTTGCAAACTATTAAACAAGAAAGTAAACTTGAAATTTAACCATCATTTTCCTTTTACAGAATACCATAGAAAAAACACTGCCTCCATTAGATTTGGAAGTAATTCTAGAAGATGGCATCTCCTCTCCCAACAAAGTTTGTCCTTAGTGTTAGGGACATCAATTAGGGGTTGATTATAACTGATATAGGGCTGGAAGTTGTGGTGGAAATTATGTAGGCTCAGTGATCTCTTTGAAATAGAAAAAAGAAAATTGGATGGGATAATAGGTAGGTTAGCATGAATTTACTCACACTAATAATAATAGTGAGAAATAGTGTAAATATTTGTGAGCTATTACTTATAGGCAATTTACATTGATATAGCTTCTTGTATATTAATACAAATTCAAATTATATTGAATATGCTCCTATTTCTGTTTATAATATTTGTAAACCTAAGCAAAATTATTTTGTCATAGTGTATGCATGCATGTATCTATCTCTGCTTAAGACATTTTGTATATTGATACAATTTTAGGATATATTTAGTATATTTTACTATACATTTCTGATCAAGTAACATATGACTTACATTTGGAGGTCATTGTCTTCATTGCTGCACTTGGGTGTGTCCTCATACTATATCATCATAAAGGACACACATGCTCTCTCTCTTCTGGCTTCTGAACTCGGTTCCTGTTCCCTGTTCTTGCACAGTACTGTGATCTATGAGTCTACCCCTAAATAAATAATCCTTTATAATACTCAATTCTGGGCTAGCTTGGGAAAATAATAAAATAATATAGTATCCATAATCGGTGTATAAGTAATTCTGCTATTGTTTAAGGTATTGGGTTTGTGCAGCTCCAAAAATCATTTAAGAATACAGATTAACAGATAGTCATTTATAATACTCAAAATTTTAGTCATGTTTACTAGGCTTTATAGATATACAGGGATATATTTCAAACACTTCAAAAAACTGTAGAAGATGTAATTTAAATATGGAAAAATGACTTAGGATTCTGTTGACATGAGACACAATTGCTCCTGACAGCACCAATCTATTCCCAAGAGAATGATGGACACCAAACACACTCCAATTGAAGTTTGTTTTCTTCTTGTCAAAACTGGCCATTGTACAAAGAACTGCTGTTGCTTTGACCACTGACCAATGTATAGTGTCCAGACTGGACAAATAGGATACAAGCAAGAAAGCTGCCAAACCTTGCCAAGACAGGGTAAGATGGTTTTTCAAATTTTCCTGCCTCTGAAAATCTTCTGTCAATTACTCTAGAACTTAGCCAAATTTGATTTCCACAAAATTGCACGTGAAACATTTGGGTGATTGCCCCGACAGTCAGTTATCTCTGTCATTTCTTTCAGTTTTTGGATATTTCTTGACTTCAATTCCTATTTACTCAAGTAACATTATTTCCCTTCTCAGGTCTTTGATGGGGCTGAAGATAGTTATAGTTACTTTTCTCTCTTAGTTTGGACAGGGAATGAATCCTGAGTGTACACATTTGTTTTTATGATTTTTTTTTTCAAGACAGGATTTCTGTGTAATTTTTTAACCTGTCTTGGAACTAGCTCTGGTAGTACAGACTGGCCTCAAATCAAAGAGATCGAGCCACCTCTGCCTCCTGAATACTGTGATTAAAGGCAGGCATTATCACTGCCTGGCAAGTGAGCATATTTTTTATCTCAATACATGACAATCATAAAGTCCCTAGCAATATATAGAAATAAGAAAAAAAATTGTTTGTCAGAATACTGTCTGGCATTTAGTTGAAGTCCAGTTTACTTAGTCTCCACATATAATTTATATTCAGGTCTTGTATCCTTCTGATATTGGCATGCAGTTGCGGCATGTTCTTTTCATGATAACATAAAAAGTAATACCTGTGAATTCTATCAGTGTGGCAGTTAATTTTCATCATGGAAGTGACTAGATTAAAAATTACTGTGGAAATATATTCCTGTGTGCATATAAGAGTCTTTTCAGAAAGTCTTTAACAAAAACCATGAATGGGGCATTATTATCCCATTTGTTGGCTTTTGTCTTGGATAAAAAAGATTAGGCTAGTTGACCTGTAATATTCATCACTCTGTTTTCCTGACTGGAGATCCAAGATGACTAGTACTTCATAGTCATGATTCCACAGCTGGATCTCTCCTCACTGTCAGGCTTTCCCTGCTTGAATAACCTATACCCTTAAACTGAGCCAAAACAAATGCTTATTTTCTAATATATAATATCTGCATTTTTTTATATTTTTCACAACGACGAGAATGGTACAAAACCAGAAAACAGTAGATTGGTTTCGTTACTGTAATAAAATTGTTCGTTTGTTTCTTATGTTACAGCAATTAAATCACAGGAAAAATGAGGAGTAATTTGGAGCCATGGGCTGCAGAATCCTGGAGTGCTGCAATTTTGTGCCATTCCTCTAGCTGTTTAGAATGCCATGGCCATCATAGAAACATTTAAACAAAAGACTGTCCTCAAGATAATTCACACAAGGACATTAAGGGGACCTTAAATAGAAGCCATGTTGGTACATCCCCACCAAGAATTGCTGTGTATTCTGGTGATGTCCTGAAATCTTGGGCGAGACTAAATTCAGAACTATTAGACTATGAAAAATATGCAAAATGAGAATGCATGCCAGCATGGCTAATGTTTATTGATCTTGTTCATATCTACAAGGAAAGAGGAAAAACATATAAAATGAAACTTGACCAAAAATAGAGAATGGTACAATTTAAAGCTGGAGATTGGCAGCAAGGCAGCTAAAATTTCTAAAGAGATTAACACCACTAAAGATTTTAGAAAACTTTTAGGGCTGGGAAGGAGCGACAGAACAGAGAAAGAAGAAAGAAAACAGATCCTGTGAACAATGCAAGAAATATCATGAGAACAAGATAAAACAGGAGTCAGAAATGCAGAAGAAACATAAAAAGAAGGCTGACAAAGAAATAACTCCATTTTCTTTGATACATTTGAAACTGACTAACATCTTCAAAGGGTACCCTTTACAAGTCTAAAAATAATAATGATAGAGCCAGGTGCTATTGAATGTCTTCAAAGGTTCTCGTCTTTACTTTCAGGGACCTAGTTTCTTTGGTACTCATTTTAAAAATCTGATGATATTTATTCATTTTATTTGCTTCATTTGTACTTAAAGGTAAATGGAGTACTGAGAACTTCTTTGGAGAAATTAAAAATTGCAATTTCTGAGCTTTCTTATCTCTGTCTTTTCCCTGTGTGTCAGCTGCCTATAACTAGGAATATATATATATATATATATATATATTTTTAACCTAGGATCCTCAGTGGCCACACATGACTTGGATTCAGGAAGGTATATTACATTCTACTTCCTATCTGTCACTTAAATAACCTTGGTATCCTCCCCAGCTCAATATCAGATGCTTTCAGGGACCTGTTCTCTTCCCTAGACAAAATAGAATAAATGGATATCTTGGTCAAAGAAAAATATTAAATTGAAAAGAACACTAGGCATAAAACATTTCAGAAATTTGCTATCTTATGAAAAGACCAACTATATGAATAATAGTAAAAGAGTTGAAGAATGATAATAGACCCATATCTGTCATCATACACAAAGCCCAAATGGATCAAAGACCTCAACATAAAGCCTGGTCACACTGAACCTTACAGAAGAGAAAGTTGGAAGTGCACTTGAAAGCATTGGCATGGAAGACCACGTCCTAAATATAACCCCAGCAGCATAGACACTGAGAGAAACAATAAATAAATGGGACATCTTGAAACTGAAAAGCTTCTGTAAAGCAAAGGACACAGTCAAGAAGATAAAATGACAGCCTACAGAATGGGAAAAGATCTTCACTAACTTCACATTAGACAGGTCTGATATCCAAAACATACAAAGAACTCAAGAAATTGGTCATCCAAAGAACAAATAATCCAATAAAAAAATGAAGTACAGACATAAGCAGAGAACTCTCAACAGATGAATCTAAAATGTTTTAAAGACACTTAGGGAAGTGTTCAACATCCTTAGTCATCAGAGGAATACAAATCAAAACAACTCTGATTCCATCTTACACCTGTAAGAATGGCCAAGATCAAAAACAATGATGACAACTTATGCTGGAGAGGTTGTGGGGTAAAGGGAACAGTTCTGCATTGCTGGTGGAATGCAAGACGGTACAACTCCTTTGGAGGTCAGTGTGGAGATTTCTCAGAAAATTAGGAAACAACCTTCTTCAAGACACAGTAATACCACTTTGGGGTATATATCCAAAGAATGCTTAATCATGCCACAAGGATATGTGTTCAATTATGTTCATAGCAGCAGTGTTTGTCATAGCCAGAAACTGGAAACAAGCTAAATGCCCCTTGACCAAAGAATGGATGAGGAAAATGTGGTATATTTAAATAAATGTGGTACTACACAGCTGAAAAAAATAATGACACCTGGAAATTTGCAGGCAAATGGATGGAGCTAGAAAACATCACTTTGAGTGAGGTAACCCAGATACAGAAAGACAAGTATCACATGTACTCACTCATAAGTCATTTTTAAACATAAAGCAAAGAAAGCCAGCCCATAAATCACAATCCCAGAGAACTTAGAGAACAATGAAGACACTAAGAGAGACATACACAGGTATAATCTATATGGGAAGCAGAAAATGACAAGATCTCCTGAGTAAATTGGGAGCATGGGGACTTTGGGGGATGACTGAAGAGGAGGGGAGAGGCAGGGAGTGGAGCAGAGAAAAATGTAGAGCTCAATAAAAATCAATAAAATAAAATAAATGGAAAGGAGAAGAAACTTATCTCAATGGCTCACAAAATATTTTCAACAGGTGGTTCCTTCCAAAGTGCCAGAAAAAAATGTGAACACCAAATAGATTAAACCAAAAAGAAATTTCCCACAATACATAATAATCAAAACACTAAGTATACCAATCAAAGAAAGAATATTAAATCTGACAGAGAAAATTATCAAATAACATTAGGTTAACACTCAACTTCTCAACAGAGACCCTAAATGCCTAAAGGGTCTTGAGGAATATAAATAATAAGAAACAACAGATGCCAACCAAGGCTACTACATGCAGAAAAACTTTAAATCAAATTAGATGAAGAAAAAAATACTTTTCAAAATAAAACTAAATTTAAGAATATATACCT
>PVIU01016094.1:0-45000 GCA_004026605.1 Ondatra zibethicus | reverse complement strand
TTCTCTCCTTCCACTGTGTATATCTCAGGAATGAAGCAAGTTGTCGTGTTTGGTGGTAAGTGCCTGTATCTGCTGCCCCATCTTGCTGGCCCTGTTCTTGGATGTTTTCATCAAAAGTAGTAAACTCTAAGATGTGAGAGATTAGTGGATGTATTTACTACAAGACAAAATTATTGTAGGTAATCGCTGTTTAATGAGCTGAGCTTCTTGTTTAAAATTCAATCATTTGCTTGAAGAGACAATCACAGTGTTCCCTTGTAGGAATTGGGAACATTCAGAATGTCTCGTTTCCTTCTGAGACAGGGTCTTGCTATGTAACACAGGATGGTCTTGAATTCGTACTTCCTAGCCCAGCCTCCCCACATAAAGTTTATATCTCTATATAAAACCGAATACTTTTTTCTTTTGAGCAGAGTTTGCACTGATGTCTTTTGAGCTTTCAGAAGCATGAACATCAGCATAAGAGTAATCAGAAATGGTAGACAGCTTCCCCATCTGCCTTAGAGATTTGGGGACCATGGTCCTGTATGTACAGGATACTGGTTACTTTAGTTCCAACTGGTTACTTCTTTTGAATTCATCCCTATGGTGTCTCCAGGCGCAATCAGCACCTCTAAATGAAGCTGCCTTTCTCAACAAGGCTGGCCAAATCCAGTTGGTGACATAAGCTGGGATTTCTCTCCTTCCATTTGCAAGTTCCTCTGTCATGTGGACTGAGCCCGCCCTTCGGCTTCTCCATCCTCCCTTGCTTGAGGACCCATTCTTGATGTGTTTCTCTAGCTTCTCTTGTACATTTTTCTTTAGGCAACGAAGAAACAAGCGACCATATACGTAGGTGCTATACATATGCCTGCATCTCCCTGAACTGCTCAGGCAAATGCCCACCGAGCCTTGATCAGTGGGAATGCGGCTTTCTACCTGGTTCTCAGATTATCTAGTAGTTCCCAACTCCAAGATGCCTTGCTGCTCCTTCTAAACTTCTCTGCTCCTGCACTCAGCTGTCAATTTTAGCCTCCCAGTTCATTTGTCTCCATCTCTCTTTCCTTCCTTCCTCCCCCGGCAAACCCTGCAATTAGAATCTTGGATTTAGTCCTGATGTATCCACAATTACTGTCCTTCTTGCTTCAATTTCCTAATCACAAAAAGTGCACTATGGGGGCTTGAGATGTAATCTAGTTGGCAAAATGACCTTCTAGCATGGATGAAGCCCTGGGTTCAGTCCCTAGTACCACAGAAAATCAGCTGTGGGACATAGGCCTGTAATGCTGGCACTCAGAAGAGGGCAGCAGGAGGACCGGAAGTTTAAAGTCATCCTCAGCTACGTAATGAGTTTGAGGCCAGTCTGGGCAACATGAGATCCTCTCTTAAAGCAAAACAGACAAAACAAAACAAACAAAATGACACAATACGTGAAAAGGAATGACACTGTGACACATGTTACATGTGAAACTTGAAGACTTTTTGCTCAGTGAAATAATATGATAGAAGAGGTGGGGCTGGTGAGATGGCTTCGCGGTTAAGAGCATGTATCACTCTGCAGAGGATCTGAGTTCTGGTCCCAGTACCCTCGTCAGGCAGCTCAAAGTCACCTGCAACTGCAGCTCCAGAGGAGCTGATCCCCTCCTCGGGCATTTACCAGCACCCACCCTCAGGCACACACGCCCACACATACACATAATTAAAAATTAATTAAAGAAGAAATCATGTGGGAACAAAACGGAGAAATATTCCTAACGTCTCTGATGAGGAACCCAGTCTAGGCAAATTCACAGTGGCAGAAAGCAGACTCGCAGCTGGCAGTGCTTGTAGAGAGGGAGGCGTGGTGAGCTACTGCTTAATGGTTGCAAGATTTCTGTTTGGGTCAATGGGGTTGACGGTGATGATGGTTGCACAATATGGTGACTTGTACACTTGACAATGCTGAAAACAATGAATCGTGTATAAGGTCCATTCTACATTAGCCCTACCTTGACCTTCCACAGCTTTCTGCAAGCAGCTCCCTCTCATAACATTCTGCCCCTTCCTGTGGGGACTGTCATCCAGTCTGCTAACGGTGATATTCTCAGCCCAAGTGCTCCCCTAGAAGCCGGAGTCTCAGGCCTGGAAGTGAGTACTTGGCTTCTCTACACAGGCTGCTGTGCTGGCTCAACAGTTGCAGAATTTCCTGGCTGACTCTTCCTCCCAAAGCTGTTTTCCCTTCTGCAAATCACAGGTCACCTGTTCTCTACCAACCATATCCCAGAGCAGACGCTCAGGCACATCTCTCCCTCCCTCCTGGTCCATTCTCCACTCAACAGTCAGAGTGATTTTTCCAAAACAGCAATGAAGGGTCAGAGCTGTAGCTCAAGGGTAATGCGATATTTACCACGACCAAGGCCTTTGCTCTCCATCACTTCCACCAATAAATGCAATGTAAATTAAATTACATGGCTCCTCTCCTCAAAATGCTTTTAATGAACTAATTTATTTTTAGACAGTCTTATGTATCCTAGACTGGCCTAGAACTTATCAATAGCTGAGGATAATCTTGAACTTCTGATTCCCCTTCCTTCACCTTCTGAGAGCTGGGATTACAGTCATGTGCTACCTACTACCTATGGGGTCTATCTGGAGTTGGGGACTGAATCCAGGGCCTGACACTCTATCAGCTGAACCTCATCTCCGGCTCTGCCTCAAAAATCTTTGAAACAGTCTCTCAGCATATTCTGTGATAAAACTCAGCTCCTTTTCCAGATCACAGAGTGTGACAGGTTGTGGTATTGTTTCTTCTCCCGTCTTTGTCTGTTTCCCCCTCTTCATTCCAGCTGAAGCACTTTAGATGCTTTTCTTTTTATTAAACATGTCAAATGTGTTCCTGTCTCACTTCTGCACTTATTATTATCATTATTATTAATCATTTTGGTGTGCGCATGTGTGTGATGTGAGTGTATGTTCAAATGTGTTTTTTGCATGCATGTAAGTGCATGTGTGTACAGGTGTGCACACGTGTGTGTATGCATGTGAACGCCAGAGAAGTTGATTTCTGGAGTCTTTCTCGGCCCATCTCCACCTTGTTTTCTGAGGCAGGTTCTCTCACTGACCCCAAAGCTGACCAATTCCAGCTAATCTAGCAAACCAGCTTGCCCTGGGGATTCTCTGTCCCTGAGTGTTGTGATTACAAGCAGACACATGATCACTCTGCTTCTACATGGTTCTGGAGGTGTGAAATCTGATCCTCACACTTCTGAGATAAGCACTGAGCTATCTCCCAAGTCCTGGAGTTGTATTTCCAATGCTTTTCTTCCCTATCTGTGCATAGTACTTTCACATTGCTCTGTCTCTGGGACAGTTCCGGGCTGTAGAATCAGTCAAACCACTGTATCTCTTCCATCTTCCAGCAATTCTTCACCCCAACATTCTGTGTTAGTATTTTCATAGTTTGCTCATCTACCTGCTTCTCATCACTAGCTCAGAAGTTCTTTGAAGGCAGGATTTTGCTCTGCTGTCTCTGTTATCTGAAAGAGTACATATGCCCCATCCCCCTGCTGTTAGAGGAATAAATGCTAAATATTTGTTACCTGATTTGCCACCTCTTCTCACTTCGCTTATTTTAGTCTCAATTTCTTCAATACCAGGACTGCAAAGTTTAGAAAAAAGTGACCTGATATTCCATCCAGCTCCAGTCATAGAACTGTGGCTTAGAATCTGGAGCAATTACAGAAAATAAAACATGGTACCAGTTTGTGTCTTGTGTAAAACATTCACTCATTCAACAAACGTTTTCTGAGTGCCAAGCAGAAGCCTGCTGTTATTAATTATCATTTAGATAAGGGTGCATGTGTTTCAATGGAGCAAGCGTGATACCAACAGCAAGGAAACACAGGCAACTTGGGAGATAGATGCTGTTTTAGCAGGGCTTCTACTAATACGTACTTTGCATAGCGTTTCCACCTAGGAATCCTCGATTTAAAGTTATTACAGCTTTTGCAGTAGTAATTCCCAACAACAATTCCAGGAGGAAGCTATGTAAGTTATATGGCTCTAACTTTAATAGTACCATGTAAAGCAGAGCCCTTAAGGCGTTAGAGTTTCTGCAAACCTGATTTAACTCAAATCCAAATTCTTCAGTGTCTCCCTCCTTATTTGTATCATGACTGGAGCTAAAATTTACAATTTTTTGAATCTATTTTAAAAAGGAGTCAGATGTAAGTTGGAAGTGTGTGCTTGCGCGTGCTCACAGGTCGTTATTTGTAGAAGGACTTCGAGTCTCTTGGCAAAATTTGAGCCAGCTATCTTTAAATCTAAGCTGGAATTGGTATATAATATAGTCGCTAATCAATCAAATGTCTTGGATGAAAGAAAATCACTTTCCAAATGGACTCTAAAGAATGACAAATCACTAAGAAAAATAAATGGCCGTATACTGTGAGAACTGACCCCTGCTGGCATAGGCTGCTGCCAGTCATAGAAAAGGGTGTCCATTTATATTTGTCTTAACCAGCCATGTATAAGGATATAATATAGCCATAGAATGATTTTATCTTGCAAATAAGCACTATTTAGGCCCCGTACTTATCAAAATGCTCAAGGATGGGAAGGAAGACAGAAATCCACTTCAAAGTTAAACAAAACAACCAACAAAAACCCAGGCAGCTTTATTGTTTCGTAGAACTGGATAAATCCAGATGAAACTCATGAGCCCTCATCAGACCGCCTCTTCTTTCAAGCAGGTGCTCTCTTTCTGGTTGGTGAGCTCAGGATTCAAAGCATTAGTTTAGCAGTGTGAGGGGATGCCAGTCTTCCTTAAAACCAATAATCCTGGTCAAGACCGTGATTGGCCTGGGTTAGGAATAGATTAGCGTAATACCCGTATGTAAACACTTGGAGTTTACTCGTTCATTCTTCCCCTTCAAATGTTACTCTAGGAGTGAGCTCATTTTACCTCAATTTTAAGTGGAACGCAATCTGAGCAACTAGAACTGTATTTCTTTTTTTTCTTTTTTTTCCATGATATTTATTGAGCTCTACATTTTTCTCTGCTCACCTCCCTGCCTCTCCCCTCCCCCCTTCAATCCTTCCCCAAGGTCCCCATGCTCCCAATTTACTCAGGAGATCTTGTCTTTTTCTACTTTCTACTTCCCATATAGATTAGATCTATGTAAATCTCTCTTAGTGTCTGCATTGTTGTCTAAATTCTCTGGGATTGTGGTTTGTAGGCACAAAGCTTTCTTTGCTTTATGTTTAAAAACCACCTATGAGTGAATACATGTGATAATTATCTTTCTGTGTCTGGGTTACCTCACTCAAAATAATGCTTTCTAGTTCCATCCATTTTCCTGCAAAATTCAAGCTGTCGTTATTTTTTTCTGCTGTGTAGTACTCCGTTGTGTAAATATACCACATTTTTCTTATCCATTCTTCAATCGAGGAGCATTTAGGTTGTTTCCAGGTTCTGGCTATGACGAACAAAGCTGCTATGTGCATAGCTGAGCACATGTCCTTGAGGCACGATTGAGCATCCTTTGGATATATACCTAAAAGTGGTATTATTGGGTCTTGAGGAAGGTTGTTTCCAATTTTCTGAGAAATCGCCACACTGACATCCAAAGGGGTTGTGCCATCTTGCATTCCCACCAGCAATGCAGAAGTTAGAACTGTATTTCATACGATAACGTTATAACGTGTAACTTAAGGGAGATAAGTGGTACACCACCGAACAGGAGACAGAATTGAAAGAGGTGTGGATAAAGACAATTTTATCAGGTATCAGTCATGCCAACTAGGAATAGGTATATTATTTCCATTCATAAATTTCTGGGCATCTCTTTGCCACTCCTCATCCCATTTGTGAGTGTAACCGTTCACAAGTCTGGGGGGATGTGGTTTGCAACACTAAAATTCACTCTATATTTGAAAATCACCACACGGAGAAATTACGCACAATGCTAGCGCTGCGATAACCGTCTTCACCTCGATGTTCCAGTCCCGCTGATTCCATGTGTTTCCGAGGTTCGCCAACGGAACGAGGTTCCCAGCTCTCCACTTATGCACGCCAGATTCAAAGTCAGAAGCCAGGCAAGCTTCTTTCCAGCAGCTATTGATACCTGACTGCGGGAATTAGTGAATTGGTGATTTGTATTATAACGAGCACAGGAAACTGCTCTTTATAAACTGAATTAAAATTAATATAACATGTATATTGTACATGGTGAGTACAAGCTTGCACTATTAAATAATAGACTGGACCTCCGGGAAACGTCGTTCTAGGACAGTAATTTATTTGTGAACTGAGGAAAAAAGAAGCGTTTGTAAGGAACCCACGAGGGTGTCAAATGACTGTTACATGCTCTAACTGGAGGCAGGTTAGGCAAAACCCCAAGGACTAGTGTTCACGTTTCCTTCGGCCTGGAGGCCCCGCCCAGGCACGGAGTATCATTGGCATCCCAGCAGGTGGCGCTCTTCCCTTTGTGCACTAAACTCAACATCTCCCCCCCCCCCCCCCAAGATGGGGTGGAGCTTTCTTAGGTCTTCAGTAGAATCTGGCTACAGGGCAACAACATGGCTATAGCTTTTCCAAAGGTGTCTGGGCTACTCTGGTCTTTTTGGATTTGAAGGTGTATTAGGCACCAAATGTCTCTGGCTCGAGTCAGCATCTCTAACTCTAAGCCTTTATTTGCCATGGTTCACATTGGAATAAATGTTTCTTAACTCAAAAATAATCTATGTTTGTTTTTTCTTTTCTTTTTGGAAACAAGATCTCACTATGTAACCCTAGCTGGGTCAGACCTATGTAGACAAGGCTGCCCTTGAACACTTCTGCCTGAGTGAAGGATTAAAAGTGTATGTTACCACTCACCTGTAAAAACAAAAAAAGGAAAAAGAAAAAAGAAAAACCAAAATTGATATCTCTCTAAAAGCCAGTCTTTACACACTCTGGACCCCAACTGAGTACTGTGTGCAGAATATCCATGAAAGGCTAGCTCCCTCCAGAAAGCGTTTAGTCAGTTTAGCTTTCTACAGAGTATTCTGAAAACAGCTGTGTGTGTATGTATGTATATAAACCAATACTATAGTCTAACATATATACAAAATTTCAAACATAAAATTAAAATATAGGGCCCAGTGAGATGGTTTGGTGGGTAAGAGCTCTTGTCATGCAAGCCTGGAGACCTGAGATCCTGGGTTCAACCCTTGGGTCCATATTTAGGTAGAAGAGAGAACCCACTACACTAAGTTGTCCTCTGACCTCCAAGTAAGTGCTGTGGCACTAGTGTGTGCACACACACATTATGGGCTGCACATGAGTGTGAACACACATACATGTACACACAATTATAATATGTAATTTTAAAAAACGGGTGTACTTTTTCCTTCTGCTAGTATGGGCTCTCCCTCTAGTCTGCGATGCTGGTCTCATAAGTACTGTAATAAACACATGAGGAGAAAGAAGCAATATTGATAAAAAGCAAATAACAGCAGCCACAGAAGCAGCAAGAGCACCTTTTCATGGATGTTGTCACACTAGCTTCAGTTAGAGAACACATGCTAGCATGATGTGTAAAATGCATCATATATGATATTTGCTTTTCATATAATCTCAACTTAAAGGCCTGCAATACAAACCTTAGAAAACTGGAGTTATGTTGGGCGTAGCACATACTTTTCCTTTTTTTTTTAAATTGAAAAGAATTTTATTTTTTTTTTATTTTTATTTTTCAGGACAGAGTTTCTCTGTGTTGCTTTGGAGCCTGTCCTGGAACTAGCTTTTGTAGACCAGGCTGGCCTCGAACTCACAGAGATCCACCTGCCTCTGCCTCCTGAGTGCTGGGATTAAAGGTGTGCGCCACCACCGCCCAGCCAAAATTTTTTTTTTATACAATACATTTTGATCATGGTTCCCCTCCCTCGTCTCCTCCTAGGTCCTCCCCATCTCCCTATCCATCCAGTTAGTTAAGTTCTTTCTCTTTCTTTTTAGAAAACAATAAAAGCAAGTAAAAGAAACAAAAACCATAATATAACAATAAGCACACAAAGAAAAGCATAAGAAACACACACACATAAACACAAAACTCATAAAAACACAAAATTGAAAACCATAATATACAAACAAAAGACCTGTAAGATAAAAAATACAAACAAAGCAACATGAGACCAAAAAAATGTACAAAAATACTATTGAGTTTGCTTTTGTTGAGCAGGGGCCACCCCCAAGTGTCTTTTGTGTAGCCAGAGTGAGACTCTATTGGAGAAAACTAATTTTTCCTTTGCAAATGGTTGCCAATTGGAGAGAGCTTCTTGGTTAGGGGTGGGAGCTCGTGTCTCCCTCCCCTTCTCAGTGCTGTGACCTCGTCTACCTTGGATCTGTGCAAGCCCTGTGCATGCTGCCACAGTCTTTGTGAGTTCATCTGGTGGCACACACTTCTAATCCCAGGGGTTGGAGGGGAGAGGTGGGAGGATCAGGAGTTCAAGGCCATCCTTGGTTAGTAATTTTGAGGCCAGCCTGGGCTACTAAACAGTGTCTCAAAAAACATCCAAACAACCAGCACTCAGGAGGCAGAGGCAGGCGGATCTCTGAGTTCATTGCCAGCCTGGTCTACAGAGTCAGTTCCAGGACAGCCAGGGCTACACAAAGAAACCCTGTCTCAAAAAAAAAAAAAAAAAGCCCAAACAAACAAGCAATACATACCACATACTCCAATCTTAAACCCAAAACTAAAAATAAAGTAAAACAACACCCAAACAAATAAACAAAAAGGAAGAAAGATAACTGGAGTTATTTCCCCAAACCACAAAGCAAGTCAGTAAGAGAAAATAACTTGTTTTATTTTTTCCACCCTGAAGCTTATGCCCAGATAGAAGAAATTAACTCATTTCAACAGGCCTCTGAGAAGTAGAGGAATGCTGTAAAAAATCTCATAAAGTGAGTTCCAATAGCCAATTCATTTTGTATAAAACCCCATGGGCCACATACTCTAAGAGGTTAGGTGCTGGACATTACACACAAAAAAAAGATGAGGATGACTATTAAACACAGATGGGCTGGGCGGCGGTGACGTACGCCTTTAATCCCAGCACTCGGGAGGCAGAGGCAAGCAGATCTCTGTGAGTTCGAGGCCAGCCTGGTCTACAAGAGCTAGTTCCAGGACAGGCTCCAAAGCCACAGAGAAACCCTGTCTCGAAAAACCAAAAAAAGAAAAAAAACAAAAAAACCACAGATGGAGCCAGAGACAGACTAATTGATGGACAGGTCCGCCTACGGTGAGCCCAGCGTTCAAGGGAGGATATGTTACAGCAAGAGGATTGATGCTGTTACTGCTTAAGTCAAGACCCTTCCAAACTCACAAGAAGGATCACAGATGGCTAGAAAGTCCATGGGGAAAAAACTCAAGTCTCGCTGCTAGGAACGTCAAATCTGAACAACAGAATATCAGCCTTATTTGAATGCCTAAATGGACAAATACTGAAAAGACTAATGACTGATAAATAATAACAAACACTATGAAAATCTGTAATATGATGGAGGCATGGGAAAAGAGGCACACACACAGCTGCTGGTGAGTGGCTGAATTAAGCGCCATTTATACAGTGAAATACCACTGATCTGGAGCTAGATATTGATTTAAGTAGAAATATTCTGGATAAAATTATGACAAAAATACATAAAGTTATGCATTAAAGCACCATTTCACTCGAATAAATAACTATTGTAAGTTATATACAATTAAAAATCATAACTGCACATACATTCATAATCTGTAAATATGTAAGAATTTACAGCAAGCTGATAATTGGGTTTATGCAAAGATACTGATACTGGTTTGTGTGATCTTTATCTTTTCTTTTAATTTAATGATGTCATTTAATTTTTTGTAGTAAAACCTAGGTTACTTACAAAAACAAACAAAATCAAGTTTTAGGACAAAAGCACCAGCACAGGGTTTAAAAAGATGAACTGTAGTAATCAGATAACCCAGAACACACAGGCAACCTTAGTCACACTCCTAACTGTTAGCCTCATTGCAAAAATGATAATAAAAATAGTACTTCCTTCAGTGGGCTTATGAAGATTAAATTGGATCACTGGTGTAGTACCTCATGTACTTAGCAATCATGCAAGGACAGAGCTCCAGCTCCAATTTCACCCGGCGAGCAATTAATTCCATAGCCTGGTAACAGAGCTCTCTGTCTTGAATGGGAACACAGAAAATAAGGGGTTCATAGTTCCGTGACATGCAAGGAAATCTCCAAGCACACAAGCTTTAATAGTATTAAATACAGGCCAGGCAGTGGTGGCACATGTCTTTAACCCAGCGCTCAGGAGGCAGAGGCAGGTGGATCTCTGCAAGATTGAGGCCAAGGCTGGACTACAGACCGAGTTATAGAGTCAGCCAGTGTTACACAGAGAAAACGCGTCTCAAAATCTGCTCCCCCAAAGAGTATTAAATATCTACTAAAATCTTGTCTTCTTTAAAAGGATAATCCAAACGTGTGAATTTTATGATATATGAATTATATCTTAGTGGATATGTGAATCATTTAAGGTTGTGATATTGATCTGAGAGAGGTGGCCTTAAGAATATTTCAAAGCAAAATGCTGGCAGAAACTAGCGTCGCACAGGAGATGTCTAAACTAGCTGGTTTGAGTTGTATGAGATTGAATTGCTTGGAGACTCGTTTTAACATGTAATTAACAAAATGATGCTCACACAGGATTTGCAAATACTATGACTGAAATTAGAAAACAAAAAGAATTGTGGGGGTCAGCTAGATAGCTTAGTGGGCCGAGGGGCCACGTTCGATGACCTGAGTTCAATTCCTGGGATGACACGGCAGGTCAGGAGAGAACCAATTCTGTCAAGGTGTCCTCCATGCTGACATGATCACTGTGTTGTGTATGTTTCCCACCTGAAGGAAATAAGTGTAAAAAAGATTAAAATAATGAATTTCTTATTTTTTCCTATAAATCACTGAGAGAGAGAGATTATCCTTGTTTTTGGGCAGGAGGGTAAAAAACACCTGTTTCTTGATGTAGCATGAGTAATCTGAAGGATCAATTAAAATTCTAGAAATGGCCAGGCGGTGATGGCACACTCCTTTAATCCCCACACTCAGGAGGAAGGGGCAGAAATGCTCTTCGTTTCCAGTCTTGCTCTTGTGATAACAACCCCAGCATCCACCCACTGCCCTCTCACTATGTTCCTTGGGATACGTTAAGTGCTTCAAGGCCCACTGAAACTTGATTTTGACAATGGTCCATAAGGCAAGTATAACTATCTCCATACAACTGCTGAAGAAACCCACATAGGCATGTTCCCCAAATGTCCATGTATTGAAACCTTAGTCCTCAGCCTGTGGTGCTGTAGAAGGGTGTGAACTGTTAGGAACTAGAGCCTCGTGAAGGGAAATTAGGTCACTGGAAGTGTGTTTTTGAAGGAGATACTAAGACACGACCTCCACCCTCCTCCCCTGCCCATACATTCCCAGCTGCTGTAAGGTGACCAGCAGCCCTGCTACATGTTCCTGCCGTGATGTGTAATGTTGAGCCAGGTGCCAGGCGCGTGCTAGCACTGAGGAAGCAGGATAGGAGGATTGTAGTTTCCAGGCCGGCCTGGGTTACAAAGCCTTGTCTTAAAAAAAACAAGGTAGGGATGGGGTAGGATAACCTCCAAATAAATAAATTATAACAAAAACCAAAACCACCTCATGATCTACTGTGCTGACAGAAGGTTGAAGGCAATGTGACCACTGGCCTTGGGCTGAACCTCTCAACTGTGGGCCAGAGAGACACTAATTCTGATAAGCCGATTATCCTCAGCATTTTTCACAGTGAGAAAAGAAGGTTACCACGAGGCGGGAGTTAGGCAATCTGACCAGGTCACATGACCAGCCAGGGAGTCAAAGCTTAATTTGCCAGTTCAAGACTGGCAATTTGGCTCCACACAAATCTTTCCACCTGGGAATGTACGACAGAGCGAAGAGAGATAAATCAGAATAATCCCTTGCTTCTCCAATGCAGATAAACTATACTAGTAGAGACAAGCTAAACCTGCTTTGGGCAGGGGATCCAAGTCGGCTGTGCTCAAAATAGAACAGAATTCTGAGGTGTAATTGGATCAATTTATGTAATAGAAGGAATTAATACTGCTCAGAAAAAAAATATGCTTCAAGAGCCAGTCAGAATATTTAAAAAAGATATTCTTTTATGTGTATAGGTGTTTTGTCTGCATGTCTGTCTGTCTACCACATGCATACAGTGGTTTTTCAAGACAGGATTTCTCTGTGTATCTCTCCTGTCCCTGGCTGTCCTGGAGCTTGCCTGGTACACCAGGCTGACCTCCACCTGCCTCTGCCTTCCAAGTGCTGGGATTAAAGGCATTCCACATAGCCCAAGTTAGTCTCCAAATCTCTGTGTAGCCCACTCCTCCTGCATTTACTTCCCAAAGTGCTGGGACTACGGGTGTGCACTGCCACACCTTGTTTTTGACGTGATGAGTCTCAAATCCAGAGCTTCCAGAATGCTAGGCCAGCGCACTACTCACTAGCCCAGGGATATTAGCAGTTCAGAGTTGACTGGAAGGAAATGGGGGCAGCCAGAGAGTAACACACCAGGTTCTCCTTGGCGAAATGAGGACAGGGGAAGATGTAAAAATTCGCAGGACATTGGACATACTTTGAAATTAGACGGATGTATGCAGGGTGTGGGAGACCGGGAGTGTGAGTTGTGAGAAACATTTGCGGTCACGTTCTGGAGAACTGGCTTAAAGTTCTCTTCAGGCCTCGTTAAGTTGGTAGGAATTGCTAAAAACCTGACCACTAAGAACAGAAAGAAACCAGGGCGACCCCTCTGCCCAGGCTGATCTTGCTTGAGGCTGCCAAGCCGAAGAGCAGTTGTCAGGAAAGGAACACTGTAGTCTCCTATCAGCTATTTCCCATAAGAAGATGAGACCCTCAAGGACAGGTCCGTGAGTCTTAGGCAGACCTTAGAGTGTACGGGATCCACTTGGTGTTTGCTAGACTTTTTCCATTGCTCTCCCCAGCTCTCCCTTGACTTCCCACCTCCTAAGTCCAGCTTCTTGGTTGCAGGAAGGTATGGCTTCTCCAAGCTTCCCATACTTCCGGGCAAGGGAATTCGGCGGCGGCGGCGGGGTGGGGGGCTTTGAAAACAGGCTCCGGACAGGTGGCTGGAGAACAGGAAGGCAAATGGGCTTCTGATCTACATCTTGTGGGATAGAGGTAATGAAGCTTCCAGCTGGCAGAGGTTTACTGTCACCTGGAAGTGACATCCACTCTCTATTCTCTCCACGGTGTGTCTGGGTTGTCCCTAAACTGGTGAAAAGTCAGCCAAGAGGAGGGAAGTCTTTTTTCGGTCCCTGGAGCTCCTTGGATAGCCCCCGGGTCTCAACAGCACAGAGAGGGCGGGAAGACAGCCCCCGGGCCAGCCCACACATCTTCCGAGGGCGCGGACCTGGAGGAGGAGGCGCCCGCGCCGGCGACGCCTCTCGAGGAAGTTGGCCCTTTAATTATAGAGCCAGTTCCCTGTCGCATCCACCTTCAGCAGCAAGCAGCAGACAGTCGGTGTCAGTCCTCTGCCTCGCGTGCGGCACCGCGGCCATGGGCGGCTCGGCCTCCAGCCAGTTGGACGAGGGCAAGTGCGCCTACATCCGAGGTACGACTGCCCCTCCGGGGCTGCAGGGCGGCACAGAGTCGGGGCAGCGCCTTGCCAGGGCTAGCCTGGTCACCTGCGCACCGGTACTCTCCAGCGAGCGTGGGCTACCTGGTGCCATTCGAGGGCTTTTGGCACCTAGATACGCACTCGCCTCCGGGAGCCCGGTGTCCTGTGTTTCAAGCACCCGCGCGGCTCCGGTGGGGAGGAGACTCGGGATCCGGTGATGCGGGATGCGCCAAGACGCACGGGAGAGGCAGGTCCTCTCAGGAAGGCTGGAGAGGACTCTGTCGTCGTCCCTATTCCCCCGCCCCACCCCAGCCTCCCCAGCCCTCTCCCCTCAGGATCTGTTCTGGTGGGGAAACATCTCTCTTGCTTGTGCTTGGCTCTGAATGGTTTCTAAAAGTGGCCGCAGAGGTTGCTGGGGGCATCCCCTCGAGTTTAGAGATTTCCTTGTGTGTGGGGGGGGTGGGGTGGGGTGGGGGGGATTCCTGGCCTGTCGAGCAGAATTTCCCTCTGGGTCATACTGGCCGGGTTTTGTAAAGTGCAGCTCAGGCCACACCTCTCCCTAACTTCACACCAATTGCAGGGCGATTTCATCAGAAACAGAAAGGATGAAGTCGTCACCTTTTCAGGTTGGATAGTTCCTTTCTTTCCCCAGAGAGGGAGGAAAGCAAAAGGGGAAGCTTGGCGTGTTTTGAAACAGTTGTTAAAATTGTAGATGGGGAGAAACTCGTCTTTTTAGGAGATCTTGAGATACGGAGGAGTGACTCAGTCAAGAGAGACTGGCTGTAGAAACCAAAACCAAACCAAACAGAAACAGCAGGAAGTCTTGACTCCTTATCTTTCCTTGTATTTGGCTCCTACTCCACCCACCCCAATCTTGCCCTCAGCCACTGAAGCTCTAACTAGCTTGTAAATTTGATGACTCCCGTTCTTGGCTTCCAAAGTGCCATATTTGAAAATATGTACTCGGCTCCAAGTTTTACTGTAACTCTTTAAAAGAAACAGTAAGGTTTTTCTTGATGCCCCTTTTCTGGACCTTGAGGCTATGCCTATATAGAAAGCATTTACTCATTTCTTTATTCATATTTGTTCTCAGTCACGACATTTAAAAACATTTTTTAAAGGATAGCATACAAAGACACACAAAGGGCTGAGGCTATAATTGATTACCCAGATTCTTGCTTTTGTACTTCGACGTAGTGAATCATCAGCAACTGACAATGTCGGGGGATAAAACTTAGTCACTTGTCCCTCTGTGGAAAAGAGAAGTGATGGATGTTTTACTTAGCTAAAGACTAAGCCAGCCTTACCCCCTAGAATTGTTATTTGCTCTTTTCCCCAGTACAGAGCTCAAAGATGTCACAACATTAACAAGGGGCTTACCTGTGAGCAGAATCATACTCATGGGGGTCATAAGATGTTTCACTACATAGTTAGAAGCACTTAAAGTCAATTCCTAGACTTCTACGTGCAGCAGAACCCTTGGCAAGGTTGGAGATAAGCTAGTTTTACATACTTCAAGGTCGGGACCTTGTTGTGCCTGCTGCGCAAGCATTTTACTCAAAAGAGAAAAAGTGTCACTCACTTTATCAAAATCAATACATAAGGCACACACAATGAAGATATTTAAGCGAGTAAAACCACAGTCATTACATCCCCTAGTCAGAGTTTCACTCTTCCCGAAGAGGCTTTGGAAGAAGGCTTTCATGGTGTGTGTACTGGGGAGGGCAGACAAGAGTTAAAATACCTCTGGGGATAATGAGCCTGTGCTTCACAGAAAGCACTGATCACACCAGAAGGGAAAAGAGCCTTGGAAAATCGCTGGGAATTGTTCCTGCATGAGCAAACGAAGATCACAAGGCTCTGATTTCCCAGCGGTTTCGAAGCTTCAGGTCCTTGAAGAAAACCATAACCCTACATTTATTCTTCTGCCTATCCTTTAACCCATAAATATCCTCAAGCTTTGATTTAATTGTAAGTAAAACAATTGGAGGATTGAAGGTCGAGTTTAAATACCGTTTTATGATCTGCTCCTCATAAAGTAGCCATAGTGAAATATGGATTTGAAAGCTTCTGTTGCTGAGGCAGTAACTTGTTTTGGACCTGGGTATGCTTTGCCAGGGCACTGAATTCTATACATTTTAAGCGTTGCTAAATTGGTATCTGTTTGAAGCGGCTATACTTCAAGACCAGCAGCACTCTCTAGAGCTCTGTCTGCACTGACTTTCAAGTCAGCCGTCAGTAAAACGATTGAGTTGGATTCTTGTAATCTGAGTTCGAGGTCAGCCTGGCCTACAGAGCGAGTTCCAGGATAGACAGGGCTACGTAGAGAAACCTTGTCTTTGAAAAATGAAAAGAAAAGAATCCCTTGTCGAAGGAGAGAACTGACTTCTACACACTGTGGTATGCATGCTCCCTTTCACAGACAAACAAATAAATGGAATACAACCCTTAAAAGAAGGCCTGGCGAAATGGCTGGGCAGGTAGACACTGCTAAACCTGGTGGCTTGGGTTCAGTTCACACGGTAGGAGGAGAGAGACAGCTCCCATAGCCTTCTCACTCCACTGTGACATTACACGCTCCCTCCTCTACAAAGAATAAACAACTGCAGCAAACTAGAACTGCTATGGCCTTTTGAAAGAATGAAGAAGGAAGCAAACCCGAGCTCCTCCACACAGGGTATCCTTAGAGGACTGTGTAAGCAAGTCCTGGAGCAGACGGTGCAGCATGGGTTTGGTGGGCGCATATGGGCCTGCTACCAGCAAGTAGTTAAGGAAACTGTTTCTGACCTACTTAGGGCCCACAAGATGGCTTCAGTGGTTAAAGGTGCCTGCCACCAACCTGATGCCTGAGTGGAGGAAATAGTTAAAAGCAAGTGCTTAAGAAAACTGTTCTTCAGTTGGGTGCCGTGATGCCCATGTGCAATGCTAGCACGCAAGAGGTGAAGGTAGGAGCAGCAAGAGTTCAAAGCCAGTCTCGGCTGAATAAGAAGAGGCAGGAGGAAGAGAGAGAGAGAAAGAGATCTTTTCCTGAACTCACTGTCAGTCACAGCCTGAGAAGGAAGGGCTCAATGACTTTCTTTGAAATAGTCATCAATGAATTGATGCCTTTAATGAGTTTCAGGTTTATTTTTAAGATTTAGGTGTATGTCTGTGTACTTTTGTGGGTTAATGTGTATCATGTATGTGTGGGTGCCCCTGGAAGCCAGAAGAGAGCAGTAGCCTCCCCCACCCCGACCAGAATTGGACTTACAAGTAGTTGTGAGCCACCTGATTTGGATACTGGGAACTGAACCCGGGTCCTCTGCATGAGCTGCATCACCAAAGCCTACCCTAGCATAGGTGACAGCTCAGAATATGTGGCAATCTGGAGCACACTGCACAGCCTGCAGGCAGCTCAGCAGGTTGCAGAGTATCCTTTCCAGGCCACTGTTTGTGTGAATCTCTTCTAGTCAGCTTGGCGGTCTTTGTTCCTTCTAGGCAGTTGAGGGAGTCTGTGCTTCTTCTAGGCTGCTGGACTTGGCTAGCAGAGTCTTCTGTGCAGCTTGTTTTGTCTGAGAGTGACTCTCAGCAGTCCTCACTGCTTGCTTATACACTCTTGTTGAGGGAGGGGCCTAGTGAAGCTGGTCAGTTTCAGGGATTTCCTGACGCTATCTTGAATTGTTTGCTCCCCGTCTTAAGGTGCTTCCTTGCAGAATGATGCATTTTACCTCCCCCTAGAACATCCTATTGTTCTTGTAAAATCCTAAAATATCCTGCTGTTCTACCCTCCCTTTATGTCCATGTCTTAAGAAGTTTCCCTCTGGCCCCTGGTGGTGGGACCACGATCTATCCCTGATACACCAGCTGGCTTTTGGGACCCATTCCCTATGGTGGGATGCCTCGCTCAGCCCTCGACTTAATGTGCCAGACTTTGTTGTCTCCCCTTGGGAGGCCTTACCCTTTCATAGGAGTGGATGGGGGTGAGCTGTTGGGAGGAGAGGGGAGCCGGAGGAGGGGAGGGAGGGAGAACTGTAATTGGTATGTAAAGTGAATAAAAAATTAAAAAAATTCCCTCCAAGATGGAGGGTTTTAGCCTCGAGGAAATTGCTATTCAACAATAAAACCCGATCTCAAAAAAGCCAAGAGATGAGGAAGATTGCTAGGGATCTCCTAATAGTGCTTTCCTTTCTGTCTCTAACAGTGAGACACGCAGTTTTTAAGTGTCCACATGAGCCCTCATAATAAAGGTACTCCCAGCCTCCTTTGCATCGAGATGGGGATATGCTACTGACTTTTGGTCAATGGGATATAAATAAAAGTGTCACATCTTCCAAGGAAGTTACTGGTCCAGACAGAGGTCAAAGTGGACAGGAATGAGGTGGTTTTTTGTTTTTATTTTTGGTCCTGTCCTTGATGCTGTCTGGATGTCACCTTGTCTGGACCAGCCAATTTGGACAATGACTTATTCTTTTAAGGAATCTATACGGAGCAGAGTTGAGGGATGAAAGCAGCCTCGGTTCCGGTGGGATTCACATAAGTAGAACCTCCATAAGAAGCCCGGGACCACTTTCCTTTGGACTTTAATAAGAGAGAAATCAGCTGTGTCTTATATAAGCCAGTGTTATTTATGGAATTGCTATTGTACACGGAGAGGCCTTATGTTAACGAATATAATTGTCTCTATTTTCTGTGGCCCAGTGTATTCCAGCCATCTGGGTTCCTTTAAGAAAAATTCATTGAAAGACAGTAGAATGGTAATCAGTGTACCTTTGGTATTAGCCTTAGGGTAGCCTGCCTCAGCCTCCCCAGTGCTGCAATTAAAGCTACACCACTGCCCTGGTGCTGTGCTCACCCCTAACCACTGAGCCATCTCTCTCCCCAGCCTGGATCAGCCTCTTCCTAGGAGGGGGGAATTGCAGCTCCCAGGAAAGAATAGAGAGGGAGAGCAAAGAGAAGGGGGAGGGCCCAGTATAAATTTATTCTGGTCTATAAAAATACTATTTATACACACACACACACACACACACACACACACACACACACTTTTCCAACTGTTGATGAAGCGAATAGAAATGTGAAGGAACATTAATTACAGAAGACTGGGATTTTCCTTCCAGTGTCACTAATTACCTTCTGCTTCTACCCAACTTTTATGAATGGAAACCAAGACACTGGGAATGAAAGACAATCTTTAAGAAACCCCAAATCCACTGGGTAGTAGTGGCACACACCTTTAACCCTGGCACTCAGGAGGCAGAGGCAGGAGGATCTCTGTGTGTTCGAGGCCATTCTGGTCTACGGTGAGAGTTTCAGTAGAGTCAAGGCTACTCGAGACATCTGTCTCAAAAACCGTCAAATTTAATGTTCAAAATCAGAAAAGGTTTTATGACTTGAGAAAGCTTTATTTTGGATTCAGTAAAATCTTTTCTTTTCTCCATGAATTCTAATATGAGCCTTGAACTCCATAGAGCACAATGCCGACTCAAGACCTGACTTTTAGCTGGTAAGATGCCCTAGCTGGTGAAGGAGCTTGATGACATGGGTTCAATCCCCAGGGCCCACATGGTGGAAGGAAAGCACTCCTCTAATTGTCTTCTGACACCCAAAAGGATGCCGCACCAGGTGCATCCACATGGCACTCACGCACACTGACATAAATACATCAGTTTAAGGCCTGGTCATTTTTTGGTTATTTTTTTTTTTTCAAGGCATGGTTTCTCTGTGTAGCCCTGGCTGTCCTGGAACTTGTTTTGTAGACCAGGCTGGCCTTGAACTCACAGAGATCCATAAGTCCTGGTCTTAATAAAACATTTCCCTTTATGTAGACATTGATTATGAGAGGACCACATGAACAAGGGTTTCTAGTAGCCATAACTACCAAGATGACAATACCATTTTTTATTATTTGATTGTTTCTATATTAAGTCAGGGTTTCATGTATTCAGGCTGACTTTGAACTCTGTGTCTATAGATGACTTAAACTCCTGATCCCCCTGCCTCCACCTGCCAAGTGCTGGGACTACAGGTGTTCCCTCCAGGTCAGGTTTGTGAGGTGCTATGGGTAGAACCCAGAGTGCCCTGAAGGCCAGGAAAGCACCCTGGCAACTGAGCTCCATCCCCAGCCCTAATAATTTGATTTTTCCTGAGAACTGTGAACTGATGGTAGTTTTACTCAATTGTAATCTTTGGAAGCATCTGACTGAGCTCACAGGTGGAAAATGCAACAGAAGGAACACAAGTTTAGCAGGAATTTAGAATTTAATTAAAATACACGTACTGTGAAAGCTTTATAAAATATGCAGTGTGAATTATGGCGGTGAATTTTAATCTCCCAAACAGAAACTTTGATTACTTTGCTGTTAGCAAGGTGAGGTGCTGTCACTCTAAGACATGAAGTGCGCGTGACAACAATATGCAATGGGAAATGGATGAGGAGAATGGAGAACGGACAGGAAGACATGAATAAAGCACAATTCATCTGGCGCAGTCTGTTGAATGCCTTTTTAGAAAGCATAGGACATGAAGGCTAAGATTCTCATAGTTTTAAACTAAAATGCAGCATACACACAGACACACAGACACAAACACACACACATTCAAACACACAGACATACATACACACACACAGAAACCCACACATGCACACACGGACGCACATATACACGTGCACATACAGACACAATACACACATGCACATACAAACACACGTACACACATGCGTACGCACACACACACACACACACACACACACACAAGCGCTCACAGAAATGCAATACAGATTTTGTTCTCTGAAACTGGGAAATGCATTCAAAAGAGAAAAATAGCACATTGCTGCCAATAGGAAGAATGTGAGCCAGCTTTTGAAAGTGCCCTTTCTTTGGTACTGCGTGGTTTTTCTCACTTAGGAAAAACAAAAGATTTAGCAAGACGAAAGCAATTAATTCTGTTTTGCAAATTGCCAGGACATGAAGAAGCTTATATTTCTTGCTTGATGTATGGAATGAGTCTATGAGGTCAGAATTAAAGAATAGTTTTTTTGCTAGGATCCCAGGAATGGTGCTTAAAAGGTTTGAAGGAATTTTGGAAGAAAAGCCTCTTTCTCTTTGCCAAGCCACGTGGACATTTATTTCCCTTTCCTTCTTAAACACTATTTTTATTTTAAAATAAAACACAGATGTAGAAAACCACACAGAGCAGACGCATAGCTCAGCAAATCATTGTACGGCTCATGCTTGCAGCCATCATCCAGGTTGAAGGAAGGACCACACTGGCCATTGCGGAAGTCTCCATGTGCCCTCGTCTCTTCAAAAGCAGCCACTATCTTCAGCTGACTATTGCCCCCCAGCAAACCACCTTAAAGATACTGGCACTTATATTTATTTGCTTATAATTCTGCTATCTCAACTTGATCCAGCTAGGTGGTTCTGGTTGCCTTCATGGGTGGTTATTGTTGTGGCTTCGTTTAGCAGGCATGTCAGCTGGTGATTAGGTGCACCTGAGAAGTTCTTTCTCTCCAGGTTCATTTCTGTGCGGTCACTTCAGTAGAATACCAGACCTTTAAAATAGTAAACCAGAGTTTGCTAGAATGCTTGAGGCCCTAGAAGCTGCTAGGACTTCTTATGGTGTGTTAGGGTTCTCTAGAGGAACAAAAATTCTAGTATCTATCTGTCTGTCTGTCTGTTTGTCTGTCTATCTATCATCTAAAGGGAATTTATTGGAATGGCTAACAGGGTATTTTCCAACTAGTCCAACAATGACTGTCTACCAGTGGAAGTTTCAAGAATCCAGAAGTTGTTCAGTCCACAAGGCAAGATGCATCAAATGGTCCAGTATATGCCAGAATCCTGAAGAAGTAGGCTCTTCCCAGTGAAAGCAAGAGCAACCAGGCAAAAGGGGAGCAAGCTCCCCTCTTCCCTGTCCTTTATATAGGTTGCCAGCACAAGGTGCGGCCCATTCCCTCCTCAAAAGATCTGGATTATAGATGTATCTTCTCACCTCAAAGATCCAAAATAGGATTAATTACTTCTTCAAATGATTTAATTAAGAAAAAAAACCATCATAGGTGAGCTTAGATGCTTGGGTTTTAGTTAATTCCAATCAGTTCAGTCAAGTTGGCACCAAAAATAGCTGTCACATTAGGCTGAGGCCTTGCAATGGGTGATCTGCATTATCTACTTGACTGGGTTTAGAATCGCTATAGGAACACATCTCTGAGTGTCTCTGAGTGTTTAAAGGAAGGTTTAGTTGAAGAGGGAAGACTCAGCTTGAATGCTGGCCTGACGAAAAGGTGAATTGAGCTTCGGTGTTCATCTCTTTGCTCTGTGACTGTGGGTGCATTGTGACCAGTTGCTGTTCATAGCTAGAACCTTCCCCTGTGATGTGCTCATTATTCTGCTATATTCTAACGATTAGGGAAGTCTCAGTCATCCTAGATTCTAGGAGGGACACACACGGGTCATCTAGGACTGCTCAGTCACAGTCTACCAGGCCACTAATATCAGACTCTTAAAATTTTATTTATTTATTTATTTATTTATTTATTTATTTATTTATTTATTTATTTATGTAACATCCTAACTGCATTTTCCCCTCCCTCCTCTCCTCCCATTCCCTTCCCTCACCTCCCCAATCCACTCCTCTGTTTCTGTTCAGAAAGGGAGAGGCCTCCCTTGGGTATCAACAAAGCATGGCATATCAAGTTGTGGTAAGGCTGAGCACCTCCTCTTGTATTAAGACTGGACAAGGCAATCCAGGATGAGGACTAGGTTCCCAGGAGCCAAAGCGTTAGGGACAGCCCCTGCTGCCAGCCTTAGGAGTGCCACAAGTAGGGCCTAATCTCATGTTTTGTAATGACTTCTTCATATTTCCTTGTGATTTTAATCCCTGATGTCTTATGTACTTAAACATGTCTTCTTTTGAGCCCCTTGTATGCTAATGTTTTCCTCTAAGTCTTTCTTTTTCTTGCCAATTATCTGTTTAACAGATGGAGTTTTCCATTGTCTGGAGTTTGTTCATAGTGCAATTCCACACATTCTTCTGTATTTTCTACAACAGAGAGGAGCAATCTCTAGATCAGTCTGAGAGGCAGTCCTGGAGTCAGGCATACAGACCAACAGTGCTGGGTTCTCCACTGGAAGACTGGTTGATGACATGTGTAGTTGCCTCTCTTTACATAATGCAGGAAGCCATGGTGCTCATTGCCAGGACTCATTAATTCATGGGAGACTGACAAAGTCTTCAAGTCTGTCTTCTAACAGACTTCACTGACAGCCCCACTGGTCAGAGGAGGTCACACATTCCTTCCTAAGTCATCACTGGCAAAAGTGTTGAATTAGCATGGTTGTCTAATCCAGTCAAACAAGAACATTCCTGGCTTAGTGCTTGGCTGAAGCCCATGGTGAGCAGCATGGTCATGGGATTCCTGAACAAAATCAGGTGGAGTTACAAGAAGGAAGTGGTAATTGGGTAGGTAAATAAGATTACCTGTAGCATGATTAATGAAAACCAAGAGACAGATATTGGGGTTCAACCAGAAGGTCAGAAAAGCAAAACAGCCAGCCACTGGCTCTTACCTCTACCTCAGTCTGAAATGGTGATTCTGCTTCCAGAAATCTCAGAATGAGACTGTATCTGAGAGCTGTCTCATCCTGTTTTATATTCTTCTCTAGGGCTGGGATTAAAGGCGTGCACCACTACCTTCCAGTTTCTATGGCAAACTAGTGTGGCTATGGGATTAGAGGTGTATGTCAGCCTGGTCTGTAAGGCTGACCAGTGGGGCTGTCTTACTCTCTGATCTTCAGGCAAGCTTTATTTATTAAAATACAAATGAAATTTCACTACAGTTACCTATTTGATAAAGGTCATGAAAGGAATAAGAGGGGCTTAGGACCAGATTCAGGATAGTGCTAGGGTAGGGGAAGAGGTATATGTTAGATATGGCGTTTAAGAAGATCATAGTTGCTGACTACCTGAAAACTAGCGTGAGAGCCTGTTGGGTTCCCATAGAATGGGAAGAAAGGGAGGGACTTGCAGGGGCTGAAGAAGGGTGGTGTGCTGGTGTGTTTGGAATAGTGAGAAGTGGGAGAGACTTGATGGGAGGGAGGTTCTGGTCACAGTCCATTGCTCTCCTAGCATCACTCGAGTGTGTGCACCGGAAAAGCGGGGTCTTGCTTCACTGTGACATTTGCAGCCAGTAGGTCAGTGTCTGGGCCATGATTCTTTACTGATGAATCTTAGCTCCATGAGAGAAAGAAAGGAGAAAAATTTAAAAACTGTAATGACTTTCTACAAAATTGTCCTTGGACTGCCACACACACATCATGGCAGCTGGGCATGTGCATGAGTGTGAGCCGTCCCTACCTCTGCACCATACACATGAATAACAAAAGAACTTTAAAAAAGAAAGAACTCTTAAAAATAAAAAACCCTGTGATCAAAAATCAATTTTACTGTTTCTTAGATAATAAAGTTGAAATATTTCAAATAACAGTACAGATATCAAAAGACAGAAAAGGTGAAGGAGACAGTATTTAAAAAGTCAATAAGAATTTTAACATCTGACTAGAGAATAAAGAACATAAAGGAGGCAAATTACCAAAGAAATCATAGAAAGCTGTTTTCTAGCGCAGAAGACCATGTGCTTATGGATTTACAGGGCCAGACAATTTCTGGGGCGGATAGAGGTAGAGGTAGTTCATGCTCCCATCTTGCAAGGGAGAAGGATCATGTAATACACAGGCACTGGACAGAGTCCTTGGTGACAGAAATGAGCCCTGAACCACAGGCCACTCTGGACCTTTGGACCTGTGATAATGCAAGATGAAAAGCAGAGTAAAGAAGAATCTAGCTCAGCCTGAATAATTTAACTGGAGGCCCGATCAAATGCCAGGATCCTTAGAGGACTCAACCCTTCACCCTTTCAACACGTGTGACCCGTGAAGCTCAACATCCATTGGAAAATTCCAGGCAAATTGAAGAAACGGAAAAATGTCCATAACTGGAGAGAGAGAGAGAGAGAGAGAGAGAGAGAGAGAGAGAGAGACTCGGGATTTCCAAGTGTGATAAATTTAGCAGCTACATTAAGGTAGCAATGAGGAACATGCTCCATATGACAGAAAGACATAAATGCCAAGAGAAGAGAAATGAAAACTAGAAAAGCATGCTTTCAGTTGCCAGTATTTTGGAAGATTACAAGACTTCTCTGTTTCTGTTCCCTGTTGGAACCTCTGGGGAGAACGAAACTGTACCTACCTACTGGCAGCCTTCTCTGTCCCTCCGAAGAGGACTGAGGGGGACCCTAGGCGTAACTGTTGAGGACCCAGGGTTGATCTGGGTCTGGGCAGATGAGTGGGGTCGGTTGAGAGATAAAGCCAAACATGAATTCTCTTTTGAAAGGTTGTCATTTGTAGTGGTCAGGTCCCCTTGACTCTGGGACTCACACAGGGCAAGGAACAATTTCTGTGTTTTGCTCAAAAGAATCCAGAGCATTTTCCAAATTTGGATTGAATGTGTTTGTTTAAAGAATTATTTCCTATGCAAGTCATGCTGAATGTGTGAGATGATATGTCTGAGTAATTGCCCAAGCAAAGAAACACAGGCTTAGCGTTAGAATAATGATAGATTTTATTAGCAACAATGGCGAATGTGTAGTATCTGGAGTATAAATATTTAAAATAGCTGTGCTGTAGAGGAGGATTAAATGAATAACAAGAATTGAAATGTCCTGTTTAAATTTAAAAGTAAATAAGAATTTTGGAGCATGACTAAGACCTATGCAAACCAACTGAGATGTCACTTCTTAATTAAGAACAACTCTCCATGCGTGGCATGACAATGGCAACAGTAAAAGCTGACAATTTTAATGCCTACTATGTGCCCAGCAAGTAAATGTCGCAGAGGAAAAGAAATGGGATAGCTAGTGTTTTTCTAGATTTCCGAGACTGTCTTGTAGAAATTCATTCCTGTGACTTATTCCGCGGTAGACTTTAAGACATTTACTTTTTGAGCTTTTGGTTTTACTTCTCAATTCTAAATGATCTGGTTTTTTATTTAAACAAATTATAGACGTGTATGTACATATGCGTGGGCGAGTGTACTGTGTGTGTACATGGATGATGTGTGTGTACATGGATGGGTGTGTGTACATGGATGATGTGTGTGTACATGGATGATGTGTGTGTACATGGATGATGTGTGTGTACATGGATGATGTGTGTACATGGATGGGTGTGCATGAAGGCAAGGGGGTGTCCTACTTTGCTTTTTGTTGCAGTGGTATCATGAGCAAAAGCAACTTGGGGAGGAAAGGATTTATCTCTTACATGGCTCAACCTCCGGCCTTCACTCAGGGGAGTTGGGGCAGAAACTCAAGGCAGGACCGTGGTGGCGGGAGCGGAAGCGCAGACTATGGAAGACTGTTTACTGACTTGCTTTCCAAGTGCTTGCTCAGCCTGCTTCCTCACACAACCGAGGACCACCTGCCCAGCGGTGGCACTGCCCGCACTGGGCTGGGCCCTCCTGAGATCATTTAGCAATTAAGAAAATGTTTTACAGACGTGCCCCCAAGCTAATCTGATGGAAGCAATTCCTCAGCTGAGGTCCTCTCTTCTTAGGCGATTCTAGTTTGTGTAAACCTAACCAGTCCAAGCACATTGGCTGTCCTTTTCCATCACTCTCCACCTCACTCTTTGGAGGCAGAGTCTCTCCCTGAACCTGGAGCTTATGTGTTTTTGCCTAGACTGACAACCAGCAAGCCCAGTGAGCCTCTTGTCTCTACACCCCGCCCTGGAGATTACAGGGATACAGGCCCAGCATGTGTACACAAATTCAGGGATTCAGACTCAAGGCCTCACATTTGCTCAGCAAGCACTCTTAACCACTGAGGCACCTCTCCAGCCCCTGATCTACTATTTTTTGAGATGAATATTTTTACTAGATAGGATGGTAGATCATAAATAGCTTAATTCAGAAACTAAAATTCATTCAAATGCTAGTAAAACATTGTGAAATTTACAAACAGGTAAAAGAAGAATTTCAGGCCTTTTTTTTCTGTAAAGAAAGTGATGACATTAGTCAACTTCATTATAAAGGAGAATATATTTGAAGAGCAAGGCATAAATGGCTAGTTAATGGAGCTGTCAAATGTGAAAAACACACATGTCACTCTCCTGAGCACTTGTTGAGTCTGAAGCTGAATATTTTACTTCAAATGGACCAGGTTCTAATATATAAAATGGGGACAGCATTAATGCCTGGTGAGATAGAAAGGAGTCTCAGGCAAGTGAGGGGGAGAGAATGGGAGAAAGGAAGAAGAAAGGGAGCAAGGTCAGAAGGAAGGGAAGGATGGAGAGGGGTCACTCCTACGATGGCTGATAGGGGATCGCTGTTCTCGAGATTGGAAGGGGAAATCCAAAGCACTTCTGGCCACTCAGCATAAACTGGCTCCTGGCATACCCCTGCAAAGGCTTGGCAATTCCTACAAAGGTGTCTTCCTAATGCCCTTCCTGGCTTTAGGGGAGTGATTGGTGTCGAACCTTGAGAATAGTTACTTAGAAGGTTTCTATTTAAACTCTCGTGCCTGATTCTTTCATGGTGAACAAGGAAAGCGGAATACCTTATATGCAGTCATTTGTAGATTCCACAAGCTGTTGAAAAGAATCTAATTAGTGCTAATTACAATACTAGAATGTCCCAACACATTATAATGCCATTGCTTCTGCAGAGCCATTGTGTTTAAACACTCAAACATTAATTAGTCTACAGAACAAATGTGTGAGCTAGGTATTATATGGCAGAATGTGAAAGCCAATTATTTATTCTGCAAAGGCCAGATGCCATTACTGATAGGAAAATAAACTGATTAGCATAATTGTAGGGATGGTAGAACTGAGGAGTACATTATATTTATTACATTATATTATTCATTTCTATATTCCTTTTATTTTTTATTTTTTTTGGGACAGAACTGCATGCAGCCCAAACTGGCCTCAGATTTTCTATATAGCTAACTAAGTATGACTTTGAGCGCTTCCTGCCACCAGCTCTGGAATGCTGAGAGATTGCAGGCATGCACTGCCATGTGAATTCCCTTCTTTCTAGTGCATATGTGCTCAAAATAGGACCCATGGGACAGTGACCCGAAGCTGTGTTTCATATGGACGTTAGTCAGGATGGGCTCAGAGCTGAAGGAAGCTGCCTCGGGTCTCCGTGGTCCAGTGTGACCAGGTGGATGGAAGTTGCCACTGTTTGGGGACAAGCCATCTTTTCACTAGTACAAATGCAACATGGACTCCTTTAGATTGCTTCTCAGAATGACATTTCATTTATTTATTTATTTTTATCAGGATGACATTTTAAAACAAACAAGCCAAAAGAAGCCGATGTTATCCCAGGATTAAAATTTAGGAACCTATTTTACTAAAATGCCAAAAGTAAAAATATTTTGAAAATCTTGTGGTATATAGTAAGATATGTGCTTTTTTATTCATTTGTTTAATAATGAAGGTCTTAGGCAGGCTTAATAACTACTGTCATTTTGAACAAGTGCTATTTTAGGAAACGTGGGAATTAAAGTGCACTGTGAGAACACGTGTGATCTTTGCATATGACAAGGTCTGCTAATTCCACAGCGCTTCCTTGCCTTTATCCATCACTGAGCAGGATGCTGACTTGGAGCTTAAGGGAAATAAAGATGCTGTCTTTCCCCATTCAACTTCTGGAGCTCCTGAATCCTACCCACAGAGTCCGTGGTGCTCCTTGGATCCCAATTTTAGGTGCCTCTGCCCTCCTGGCTCCATTGTTCTCAGGGCCACAAAAAACTTTCAGATGGACCTTGTGCTTGGTCTAAGGGAAGAAGGAAGTGGAAGATTGTGTGGTTATGTTTTGTGAGTCAGGCATGAAAGTGGGATGTGTCATTTCTATTTAAGAGAGAGAGAGAGAGAGAGAGAGAGAGAGAGAGAGAGAGATCGAGAGATCAAAGTCAGGCATGAAGGTGGGATGTGTCATTTCCGTTTAACCGAGAGAGAGAGAGAGAGAGAGAGAGAGAGAGAGAGAGAGAGAGAGAGAGAGAGAGAGCAAGCAAGCCAAAGGTTGACACTGGTGTCTCCTCCTGCATCCTTTACCATACATATTCTAATTGAACCTGGAACTCACTAATCTGCTGCCCTGGCTGGTCAGCCACCCTCAGGCATCGTCCTTTCTCCACCTCTGCAGCACAGCCACTGAAGCACGTGCCACCATGCCTGGCTTTTATGTGGGTGCTGAGGATCAAGCTCAGGGCCTCATGTTTATGCCACAAGCATTTTGCCCACCCATCTCCCCGGGAGCTCTGACAACCACACTGCATCCCTTTGCATATTACTACTGGAAATTCCTGTCCAAAGCCAAGTTCTTTTCTTGACGTCACTTTTCCCTGCTTATCCCCCGGAACATATGGACCTTTTATGAAGACCTTCGATGCTTTTAAGTAGATTCCTACAAGGAAGATAGGCTAGAAAGGCTGTGTCTGGGGCACGTTAGACTCCTCTAAGCCTAAACTGTCTAAGCATGTGCCCTTGGAGCACCTGAAATGTGGATAGCTGGAATTAGGACATGGTGTCAGCTTGATGATTTACTGTAAATTTCGAAGTTGTAAACTCAAATTATACCAATTTCTGAAGTATTACAAAGAGGGAAAGAATTTGAACTCTGTCCTCAGTAGTAGTTACATATTGAAGTCATACAAGGTTGTCACTATTGAACCAAACATAGTATGATAAATTGGAAATAATTGAGTTTAAAAACTTTTTAATGCTGCTATTAGAAGCCTTAAAATTAAATTTATGGGGCTGGAGAATTGGCTTGGTGCTTTAAAGCACTTGTTGCTCTTACAGAGGACCCAGGGTTGGTTCCCAGCACCTACACAGTGGCTCACAACCATCCATAACTCCAGTTCCAAATATCTGACGTCCTCTTCTGACCTCTGAGGACACCAGGCACACACATGGTGCACACACATATATATTTGGAAAAAAATCACTCAATATGAATAAAGTAAAATCTCAAACAAACTTTTTGAATTACATTTGTGGCTCACATCTATCATTCACGTGTCATTTTTTTTTGTACTGTTGGACTTGAATAGAGATTCCTAGAGGGTCCACAGTGCTGCCAGGAGTCTCAAGGGTGAGCATCTTCAGTCACTGTAAGCTGAAAGGATGAATGAGCAGTCCCTACTCGCGCTGCTCATAATGGCAGATACAGGACTGGAATCCAGGTAGTCACCTTTCTGAGTCTCAGCTCTTTTTCCTATTATGTGGTTTCCAACCAAACCAAACCCCAAGCCCCAAAATGAAGTTTCCAGTCCAGATCACAATGATACCCTAATTCAGAGCTATGAATTTAAACCCTTTAAATTTAAAATGGTAAGCCTTTTCCTTTTTTCCCCATCATCTGACAAATTCTCCAGTCCTAGACTTAATGTCTACTATAGCTCCGTGCTATCCAAGGCACAGGCAGAGAGGCTTGTGGAACCTGAATGCTCCAACTCTGTTAAAAAGAGGCCTGAGGTCAGTCTCCTTCACCCCTGGTCTCGTGTGTTTCTCTTTGTTGAGTGCTTTAAGCTTAAAAAAAAAAAGTAGGGACTGGAGAGATGGTTCAATGGTTATGAGTACTTCCCATTCTTCCAGAAGACCTGTGTTCAGTTCCAAACACCCATACTAAATAACTTATGAGCACCTCTAACCCTGTATCCACGCCCACGGAAAGCCCAATACATAAACTATCCTTATCTTTTCCAGATTTTGTCTTCAGAGAACAGAAATGTGTAGACCAATAGTATTTAACATGGCTTTCTCTTAGCTAGACAATGGCAAAATAGATATAAGCTATATAATAGAGCCAGGCGGTGGTGGCGCACGCCTTTAATCCCAGCACTCGAGAGGCAGAGGCAGGCGGGTCTCTGTGAGTTCCTGCCTGGTCTACAAGAGCTAGTTCCAGGATAGGCTCCAAAGCTACAGAAAACCCCTCTCTTGAAAAACCTATATATATATGTATGTATGTATATATAATATACATATAACATATGTATATATAATATAATGTCATAATAGATATATATGACATATAATAGATAACAATCAAGACCAATTATAAAAAGGTTTCATTTTCTTTATCCATTTTCCCTTTTACTCCACGTTAGATTCTATAGTCGTTTAGAGGATGCCTTTAGGCCCCAGAATATTTCTTCATATGAGTGAGGTGGGGTTGTTTTGTTCCTTGAGACAAAGTCTTGTTATATAGTTGAACTAGTATTTGCTGTGTAGACCAATACGGCCTTGAACTCTTGGCAGTCCTCCTGCCTTGGCCTCCAGAGTGCTGGGATTGCAGGCACACACAACCACAGCTTGCTTCCCACGGGCTTCCCCATCCTCTCTTTCTCCCTGCTGTGGCACCTCAGTTTCCACAGGACTGCGTTTGAGCAATGTGTATATAAGAATTAAGGTAAAGGCATTGTCTTAGTTAGGGTTTTATTGCTGTGAAGAGACACTATGATCATGGCAATTCTTAATAAAGAAAGCATTTAATTGCAGTGGTTTGCTTACAGTTTCAAATTGTGGAGAACCATAAATTATTTCACCCCAACCATAAAATTATTTCATTCCTACTTCATAACTATAATTTTGCTACTGTTACAAATTGTAATGTAAATATCTGATATGCAGGATATCTGATGTGCGATCCCTATGAAAGGGTTGTGGCCCACAGGTTGGGAAACACTGCTCTAGTGAACCCTGATTAATACAATGGGTATCTGCAGAAGCCAAAAGAGAGGCATTGAGTCACCTGTAACTATAGTTAAAAGAGTTTTTGAGCTGTGTGACATGGGTGTCAGGAACCTAATGCTGGTCTCTGGAAGAGCCACCAGTGCTAGTAACTGCTGAACCATCCCTTCAGACCTTCTAGAATATGATTTTATAAAAATATATGAAGCTGAGAGTGGCGGCATACACCTTTAACTCTTACAGGCTGAGGTAGGAAAATCTCAAGTTCTGGACTGGCTTGGGTTATATAGTGATACTTTCCTTGTTTTAAACACACGTGAACGCGAACACACACACTCTTGAACATGTTGATAATCCCAAATTCATCATTTCTTCTTAGAGTTTTTAAAAATTGTGTTGTTAATTAAAAGGAGAAATATATACATATGCCATACTTTACAAATTTTATTAAGATTTGTACTAAGGGCTGGGCAGTGGTGGCACATGCCTTTAATCTCAGCACTTGGGAGGCAGAGGCAGGTGGATCTCTGTGAGTCTGAGGCCAGCCTGGTCTACAGAGTGAATTCCAGGACAGCCAAAGCTACAGAGAAACCCTGTCTCAGAGAAAAAAAAAAGACAAAGAAAAAAAAGATTCGAAAGATTTGTATTAAGAACTTTCAAAATAATATTTATAATATGTATCTCATTTTCAGAAAAGTACAAAAAAAGGTAAGAACCCTCCAGAGTAGGTGAATTATTCTAAAGCATGGTTCTCTGGGTAGCTTTCTTTCACTATGGAGCTTTGTCTTTATAGGCAGATCTCCCATGTTCAATCACTGCCTACAAGCATAGCCTTTCCACCTTTGCAAAATGGGAATAACACTGTCTCAGCAGGTGTTTACAGAGATCCATGATGCCAGTCCTTGTAAGGTATTTAACTCTGTGCATGGGGCAGCTTTAGTGACGGTTGCTATTTCATCATTTATGTTAGCATACCTTATCGGTTTAGCCACTCAAAGACTTTAGTATTTCATTTTACTTGTGCACGTGTGTGCCGGAAGGCCAGAGCACAAACTTTTTGCAATTTTTTTCTTTCTTTCCTAGATAGGGTTTCTTGCTGTCTGGGACTCACTGGTACTCACTGGTACTCTGCTGGCAGGGATCCACCTGGCTCTGCCACCCAAGTGTTGGGATGACTAGCATGTGCACCACTGTGCCCAGCTTTTGACATGATTCTTTAGATCAAGTTGAGATCCTCATGCCATGCAGCAAGCATCTTACCCACTGAACTATCTCTCCAATCTCAGATTCAAAGACTGCAGGTTAATTTTATATTATATAAAACCTCTTTCAGCCATTTGGAAACAGAAGTGAATTTATTTTTGTTTCTATACTTTATTTCTCAGAGTGAAGCATTCACTGCCAGTCATTCACTGTGGTCACAGCACAGACTATGTGCCCTGTTTTTATCAAATGTGGTGACCATAAAAGGGCTACGTCCCTGCTCTTGAGGGACTCTCCTCAGGAAAGCACCAGTGGGGAGAAGTGAAGAGGTAACACGATGGCATGTGATAATAAGCAATGTGAAGCAAAACCAGCATGGTCAGAGAAGAATGAGCAATGGAGCTGGGGGGACGCGGAGAGAGGAACAGTCACAGCCCAGAGGGATTCTCGCTTGTGCAAGCACTGGAGTCTTCGCTCTGCCTGGCAGGGCAAACCACGGGGAGTTCTGAATGTCATACGATGATTTTGGGGACTGTTGAGTGGAGAACAGATTCTTAACGGGACAAGAAGGAAGCAGGCCAGCTAGGAGACCATGGGAGAGCCATCGGACACTCAGGGGATGTGGTTGGGACTGTGTGGGAGCTGGAGGCAACGGAAAGGAGTGTGGTTATAGTGTGTAGGAGGGGCAGAGCCTGCAGAATTTGCTCAGGAATTATTGGGGCTATTATAGCTTTCAATTTAGTATTTTTATGGGACTCTGAATGTGAATGAGTGTATCTCTGATTCTTGTGCCTTCTTTGGGGCTCTTTCTTTCTGTTGATTTGTCTGTCCAACTTCATTGTTGATTTTTTTGGTTTTATCTTATTATATTTTATTTTGTTACATTGTTATCTCTTAGAAGGCTGTCCCTTTCTAATGAAAGATAGAAAGGGAGTGGATCTGGGTGGGAGGGGAGGTGGGGAGAAACTGGGAGGAGTAGAGGGGACACTGTCTGTAATCAGGATATCACATACTGTATGAGAAAAGAACCCGATTTCAATAAAAGTGTGTATGGGGATGTTAGTTCCTAAGTTTCTGATATGATCAGCTTATAGAAGTGGGAGACTAGGTGGGGGAGGCATACTGGAGGGGGCAAGTGGCAAGTTCCTTTTGCTATCACACAGAGAGTCAAGTGGATTCAAGTGGATTTTCTGTCACACTGTTAGAGATTCAAGTGGATTTGGCAGGTGGGTGTCTCATCAGACAGCAACTGACTTGTGTTAAGTGAAGCTTGGTTACCTGCCAGGCACTGGGTTAAGAACTTTGGAGCTCCTTAAAATCCTCACCACACCCCTTTGAGATAGGTGCTGTTATGCTGACTTTTGCAGAGGGCAAGCCCAAGCCCCAGGGAAACTGTGGTAAAGACCACAGCTTTACACAGGTCTCAAGTGTAACCGACAGAGCACTCCCGGAAGACTAAGCCTGGCTTTTACTTAAGGTGCTCTTTCCTGTCCAGCTCCGAGAGGAGGCGGCTGGGCCTCAGAGGGCCTGAGCTCAGTTCCACTTCCCACAAGGAGTCTGCTGCTTGGCTTTCCATCAGTTACCTCGATTTCTTCCTCTCTTAGCTCCCGGATCCCTTGAAGGTTACTGCATTTGGGGTCAGAAATATCGTTCACTATTTAGGAGCAGAAAGGTTCTGTTGACGTAGATTTACAATGTATTTTACATCTGAGAATTACGAAGACTTTTCAGCACCCAGTAGTATCATTCATGAGGGCAACGAGAACTGCCATCTCGTCTCACGGAGTTATTGTTTCCAAAGGACACGAGCTTGGGCTCTGATGTGTGTCCATCATTGTCTTCTTTCATAGCTGAATTAGGCGTTTGGACCTGAGTTTTCATTTCTAGCATATTCTAATCTGAAACCAGTTTCTTATTTGCAGTGCTACAGCTTTTCCATCTGTATTTCATGACGGGCTTTCGATGAACAAGCCCAAGCAGGATGGTGATGTTCTCATTTGCATAAGCATCTCCCTGACAGGTCATCGGATATTTTTATTGTTCTTGAGTACATTTCCTGGGCTGCTGGAGGCAAGCGTAATCACCTCTAGCAATTCATCTTTTTACCTAGCTTAATGGCCCCTGCTCGACTGCAGGAGAATGATGGAGTGCAAAGACCGTGTGGCCAGGGCCTGTCTGCCTGAAAATGAGAAGGAAATTATTCTGGCAGAAGAAGTTATATAACTCTTTCTCATCATTCAGTTACCTTTTGTAAATTTCATCTCAGTGGGCTAAACAATCCTGGATGCCTAGGGGGAAAGTCACCTTCTCAGCATCAGGCTCTGGTCCGTTTGTCAGAGCCAGCATAATATACTGTGTCTGGAGATCTGCCTGTGAGTTAGCAAAGACCCGGCACGAATGCCCAGTTCATTTGGATGGGACTGGGAAAGGTTCTTATTCACTATAAGATGATTTTTGGGGAGGGGTTGGGAGGGGGTAGGGTCTCATAATATATCCTATCTCAGGCTGGCCTGGAACATGAAATTCTTCCATGTTAACCTCCTGAGCACGGAGTCACAGGCATGAAAGAATAGTTTTAGATAAGTACTTCTCTCTCTCTCTCTCTCTCTCTCTCCCCAGAGGACAACCTCAGGCAGGTTCTGCCCACCACTTTCCTCCTTTTGACACAGTCTCTTTCTGGTCTGGAGCTAGGCAAGCAGGAGCTCAATGGCCGAAGATCTCCAGGGATCTGTCTGCCTCCCAGTGCTGGGTTACTGGAATGTGCCCCCCCTCTAGGTGTTTAGATTTTTCTAAGATAGAAGCATACCTAAATGGTCCTTCCTGGGAAACTGAAGGATTCTGGGAAACCAATCCCATGCGTGTATGGCCTGATGGTTGTCATGCATGGCAATTCTCATGGCTAAGGTTTCTGTCCTCTTTTTGCTTCCTCTGTGACAGCCCAAGAGGAGATGGGGTAGCTCAGTCACCTGAGTCCCTCTCCCAGCTGTCTTCCTCACTCTTCGTCATTTCTGAGAATATCCTGTGGTTCTAGGAGACCCAAGGCAGAGGAATAAACATCCCTTGCTTGCCCTTTTGGGAGGGAACTTAAAGGTGATTAAAAGTCACCCCGTGCTTCAATGCCCTTACCAAAGACACAGAGCAGCTTCTCCTGTCCCCGGCAGTAGGAACACACGTCTCCTAAAGTCCGTCAATCCATATTTAGGAAGTTATTTTGCCAGTGAGTTGTGCCAGAGCTGAATTCTTCCTAGTTCCCACCCTTGTCACTTGTCTCACACTTGGTTTCCATGCCAAGTCCTCTGCCACCCTGCCTTGCCCAGGCCCGACTGCTTCTGGTCATTAGTCTCTAGTCAGTACCAAGGCTTCTGTCTGTGTAGGAGGATAGCCCAAACGAAACGAATCTGGAATTCACATCTAAGTCTTCATGGTCTCTGGTCAAAAGCAGGCTTTTCGTTTTATTACTGTGGTAAAACGTAAGTGACACAATATTTATCATTTTAACAATTTGTATGTGAGCAATTCAGTGGCATCAAATGAATTCACAATGTTGTGAAAGCATTTCTACTGTCCACACCCACCTTTTCATTATGCTTGTCTTAGCCCATTTTCTGTTGCTATAACAAAATACACGAGGCCATGCAGTGTATAAAGAAGAGATTTATGGAGCTCACAGTGTTGGAAAGTCCAAATTTAAGCCGCCACATCTGTTTGGCTTTCTGTAAGGACCTCAGACTGGAGGGTACCATAGTAGCCAGCGCATGTGCAGACTGAGCACCCCATCTAGCAGAACAGGAAGCCAGAGAGACTGGGGACCAGGCTTTTGTTCATAAGAATGCTTTCTAGTGGAACCCATTGCCATCCATCAAGTGTTCCATTAACTTTTCCTGAGGCTGTTAACCCTAAAAACCTCACGCTAGGCTCCTCCTAGTAAAGACTTCACTGCCTTTTGACATTGCCATAGTAGGAACCAAGTTTCCAGCCTGTGAGCCTCTGGGGACACATTCAGACCATACCCAACCCGCAGCATTCATAACAACCCACAGCACAAACCCGGAAGCTGGTAAATCATAACTTTCCACCCCCTCTCCCACCTCTAGTCGCCTCTCCTATGCTTTTTGTGGGAGCTTGCCCGTTGGAAGTAGAAGACATCACTACTTCTATCTCCTATCACCTCCTTTTCCTGCAACACCCCACCGTGGGAGCTTTGCCCTCTGTCACAGCTGCCTTTTGTCTATCTAACCCTCCTAAGCAATCTGGGGTGGTTGCCATACTTCTCCAGAGATCTCAAGGGCTCTGACTACCCATCCCTGGATCCAACAGCCAGCAAGGCAGGAGGAACAGTGTGCTCCTTTGCTTTGAACTCTCTGCTTCTTTTAGCCAATATCTGCTTCCGAATCAGCCAGATTCTTTAACATAAGTAAACAAACAAACAAATGAGTTGAGGATCCATGGTCCTCTGCACCCAGTAGCAGTCATCCTGGTTTCCGTGTGGCTTTTAAAATACATGTCTATTATTTCTCTAGTAAATTCGATAGCAGCTGTTAGCCTAGAAAGAAACACTACCTACGATGTGCTTCTTTAAACCACGAATTTCCGACTATGTATTAGCACCAACTCCCTAATCTGCCCTGGCATTAAACATAAGATCAAGGTTAAGTGTACCCTGCCTAACTCTCTATTTACTCCTTTCCATCTTTTGGGGAATCAGGTTCAAACCCGATCACTCAACTCCCCCAGTATCTCTGATGGTTGACAGCAGCTTAGTAATATTACTTGTGTGTTTTAAAGTGCACTAGATGATAATTATTTTCCCCACTGTACTTTTTATGTATTTTTATCACCGCACAGTAACTGTGTGTATTAACAGGATTTGGTGATGCATGCAGTGTGTACTGGCTGTAACCACCACATCACAGCCCTGCTCTCACCCCCCACATTCACCCTCTCTGTTCCTTCCACCCCGTTTCTGATCACTCACGACTGCTGTTCTCCCCATGAGGTTCACTAGAAATTTGCGGTGCTTGTGTCATCTCCGTGATGGTGTGTGTGTGTGTTTAAAGATATATTTATTTTTTATTTTACATGTATAGCTGTATATGTACCGTGTGCATTCCTGGTGCCAGCAGAGACCAGATGAAGGCTTCAGATCTTCTGGAAATGGAGTTACAGATGTTTGTGAACTGCCATGTGGGTGCTGGGAATTGAACCCAGGTCTTCTGGAAGTGCTTTTAGCCATTGAGCCATCTCTCTAGCCACCCCCCTCCCCCCGGGTTTTGTGACTAACATGAGTTGTAGCTGTCAATCTATCTGACACCTTTTTTGGAGAACCCCACACTTTTCTGTTTGCTCCCAAGGAACCCGTTTGTCTTTGCCATCTGAGGTCCTTTGAAAGCAGAGGTCACAATACAAGTCAGTTTTGACACTGTAGAGTCACAGTCAGTGAGTGCACACAGACAGGCAACCTGGATGGCAGTGTGTGCTACTGGGTTCTGTTTGTTTTACTTAACTTTTTGAGGTTTGTTCTCCTGAAGCTGAGGCTTTACTGTTACATAGTCAGCCTTGCCCAACCTGGTTATTAAAAATATTAGGATAGAAGCCTTTGTGCTATTGTTGGGATAGTGTTGAACAATTAAGAAAAAAAGATAAAGTAACTTCATAAAAAATACAGCACAAGGGTCTTATTTCATTTGCAGAACTGGGAGGTATCCGTGCCTTGGGTATTTTCTCTCCTTCACTCTGGCTCCAGTAATAGAACTTTGAATACAGGGCTTTGTATATCTCAGCATGCACTCGGTCCCTGAACTCCACCTCCAGCCAAGTCCATACTCCCCTTGAGGACTGACCCAGGTCACTGCACATGCTGTGAACACTCCACCCCTGAGTTATGCCACAGGATTTGAATGTTTTATTTTTACTTAAAATACATTGATGAAACAATATTATTTACTTATCAATCTTTTGGTATAGGGATAAAGTCTTTTTAAAAGAACTCAGTTTCCATGTTTTGAAATATTATCGTCAATCTAGGTTTTTAATATAATATTTTAAATTTATTTTTTGAGAATTTCATACATGCATACAACATATTTTGATTATACTCAATGCCAGTTCTTCTGGCTCCTCCCAGATAAAATATCCTGTCCTATAGGGCAGTGGTGGCACAGACCTTTGATCCAGCATTTAGGAGGCAGAGACAAACGATCTCTGAGTTCAAGGCCAACCTGGTCTACAGAGTGAGTTCCAGGCAGTCAGGGCTACACAGAGAAACCCTGTCTTGAAACCCCCCCAAAAGCCCTTTATTTTCCCTCATTTCCCTTTCTTCCCCTTTGTAAAAATTATCTACTAAGTCCAGTTAGTGCCGCCCATACATGCATGTATGTGGCGCATCCACTGGGCATGGCCAACCTTTGATCACCATTTTTCTTTTAAGTTTGGCAATAGACTCCACCTATATTCTTCACAGATTTAAAATTTCGAACAGTCTATCCAGCTGTCCTGCCTACACATAACTTAATAGCAGTTCTTTGTAGTAGCTATCAAACGCTGAAACATTCCATTCATAGCGGCTTTTTTCTTTTGGCACTAATATTTATTCAGCTTGAAATATTTGGTATAAACAATGTATCTGCCATCCCCAGGAAGGACATGGGTTAGAAGGAAGCCCTTACTGGTGGCTGACAAACACAGTTACCTGGCGAGTGGAGCAGAGATCTTTGAGAGCCTTGGGATGGACCTGGTCCTCTGCTCTCTGGCCACCAGCAGGGACGCCTTACGGGAGTAGTAAACAGCCCTGTGTGGGTGATGTGAGGTGAAGGCAGCTCTGCCATGTCTATAATGATGTCATTGCTCTCACCCAAGTTTCTCTAGCTGTTTTTTCCCCAAGAAGCAGTTCCCTTGGTTACTTCCTCTCCGAAGAAGCATGATGTCACGATTCAGCCCAAAGTCTTAGCTTTGCCAGACTTTCGGCCTCTGGTTTGGAGTCTGCAGTCAAATGTCACTGAAGTTTCCCATCGCACCGCTTCCTGCTTCTGGGCCAGCACTGAAAACTGAATCAGTAACATATCGCCTGATGGCCTGTTCATATCTCGCTCACTAATAGTGTGCTTTCTGCTTTTGTTCCCTTCCTCCTCGTTTGAATGCCTCTTCATCATCCTAACCACAGGGGTGCACGGGCTTTCATACAGGTGACTCCCTTCTCCTGTTCATATGTGATGTTTTATAATATAACCAAATTCCAGGACTTATTATGAGGCTGTATTTATAATCTATTTCTCAAGTTCTCATGCTTTGTACTGGCCCCCATATAACTGTCAAGACGCCCCAACCCCAGAGTATAATTTTAGCAACTTGCCCTTATAGGAGTCTCGGGGCTCCGCTGACATCATTCTTTTCCCCACAACATGACTAGACATTCGTGGTGACTGGCCTTGTGATTTTATGTAATCATTGCTTTTTTTTAAAAAACATTCAACCTAAATATCAAACTAATGTTGTTCAGGACTTGCTTCACTGCCCTTGTGAGATGTGCGTCTTTATACAAAGTTCTCCATTGAATTACTCAACAGCATCAAACAGGAAATGACATCCTACTCACCGTTCACCCCTTTGCAGCCTGTTGCTTCCCCCAAAGTATCTTTCCACATCCTTACACATGGAGAGGAAGGCCACAAGACTTTGTGATTCTGGAACTTTGGTCTCCAGCTCATGATTTCTTTGTTTTTCTTTTTTCTTTCTTTTTTTTCTTCTCTCTCTTTTTCAAGACAGGGTTACTTAGTAGTTTTGGAATCTGTCCTGGAACTCACTCTGTAGACCAAGCTGGCCTCAAACTCACAGAGATCCATCTGCCTCTGCCTCCTGAGTGCTGGGATTAAAGGCATGTGCCACCTCCACCCGACCCCAGCCCATGAATTCTTAAAAGCCAATTCTTTTTTATTTCCACCAGTATAGACATTCTTGTCAAGGCTTGAGGCTAGCTAGGATCATGGGTTAGTGGTTTGTATGTTGTAATGATTACATTCTAGAACTAATTAGCAAGATTCACTAACCATCTCTTGTCTGCATGGAACTTACACCTTTCTCTATCCCCATGCATCGCTGGCTTCCTGGCACTAGTGAAAACTTGGTGGTGCTTAGTTGTCCTCTGGCTGTGACTTCTCAAAGCTCCAGGCACATGAAGACAACCGTCAGGGATGTCCGTAACTACATAGCTGTTGCTGCCCAGTGTGCCAGGGTCAAACGCCTTCTTTATTTTATTTTTAATTATGTATATGAGTATGTGTCTGCAGGTGTGTTCATGTAAGTACAGGTGCTCATGGAGCAGAGGCCATGGGATCCCCTGGAGCTGGAGTTAGAGGCCATATGATACGGGTATGGAAGCTGAACTCAGGTCCTCTGCAAGTATAGTAAGTGCTCTTAATCTTTGAGCTGTCTTTCCAGCCCCAGGGGCAAATGAGTACAAGGTTTTTCCAAATGCCTTTCTTGGAAAAATTATCTTATGGCATGTGTTTAAATGATGGGCTTGCCAGGTGTGGCAGTGTATGCCTTTAATCCTACCACTTAAGAGGTAGAGGCAGGTAGATCTCTGTGAGTTCCAGGACAGCCAGGTCTGTTACACAGAGAGACCCTGTCTCGAAAACAAACAAACAAACAAACGGATGAACAAAAAAGTTTTAGGGATCAAGGGCCTATATTAATCCCAAGAGTTGTCATTTAAAAAATAAATTTAGGTCTAAATAAAAGAATCAATAGAATTCAGAAGCAATCGCCTTTTCTTTCCTTCTGGTTGAGTTCACTGTTTTTCTGTTTGTTGACCACACAGATGTGTCTATCAGCTTTCTGTCCCTGTGACACAGTGCCTGAAACAGACAACTTAGAAGGGGAAGCTTGTGGTCCTTGGGCTGGGCCTGGTTGCTTTAACGTCTGTGGTGAGGCAGTAAAGCATGATGGGAATGAGATGGAGGAAAGGTTATTGTCTTAAGAGACCAAGAAGGGGAGAGAGAGACAGAGAGAGAGAGAGACAGAGGGGGGGGGTGACCAGGGATGAGAAAGGGCTGAAATATACCCCCAGTAACCTCCCTTTAACTTGGGCCATCTCCTGACATTTGTACCACTTCCCAGTAGACCAACAGGTGGAGATCAAGCATCCAGTGTGAGCTTTGGAAGGTTTGGCAGATATTTGAAATTCAAATTATAACAACAGGTTCCCAGTGGGACTCACCCTGATCTAATTGTAGCTGAGAACATCAGTCCTGCTAGCTTTAGAAGGATTCACCGTAGTTATCTAAGTACCTGAGGACCAGGGAATTTGACATAGCAGAATTTTATGTCTATCACACATGTCACCCCCAGTAGCCAATGCTTTCACCAAGGTAATAAAGTGGCTCCCAAGCCAGAACTCATACCCATTTTCTTAGATTATAAGGGGTCGCTTTCTCTCCAAGATAACCAAAACACTTCGCTTACATCCTCAGTGACAGTCTTATATCCACGTATATCATTTTCTTGTCCATGTTGAAGAGTTTTCTAAAAGAGCATTGCTTGTCAAGTCTCGTGGAGGTGCCTCTTTCATACTCAGTGTGACTGAAAATGGGGACAGGCTGAAGCGCTAGTGCACAGTTACAGAGTGAAGGATGACGCTTGCTAGTCATTACCCTGGTGCTGAGTGTGAGCGGCCCATCAGGCATCTCAGCGGACAGCCCAGCACAGAAACCATAATCTTCTGAAAATGGCCGCCAGCGGTGCGTTTCCGCTGCATAGCTATCCGAGAGATTCAGGTTTTCCTTTAATACACTGGCAAAGATTTTCCTACAAGCAGGTGATGAGAAATCAAGGCTCCTGTCAATTTCATTTGTTTTCTCCGTTGTGCTAAGATTTGCTCCAAACCTAAATGTTTTTGTATTTTTTTTTAAACTAGCCACATGCATCTCTTCTTTTAAGGTAGAAACAGCTAAAAGGACTTTAGAAATCACTTTGTACACACAGAAAATAGAAGTTAGAGCAGAAGTCCGTGCTCTTGGCCTACACAGTTTTCATTATGAGCTTTCCTGGCTTCTTCAGAAATTGCTCCACAGCCCTGTAGTTTGCATGTATTTGAATACAGAGCTCCCGACCCCTGTCTTTCATCTTACAATAAGACGCATTTGATGGTGTGGGTTGTCTTCGCTTTTTGTTGTTCAGCTGTGGGCAGTGGGAAGTTGCATCAAGGTCTGGCCCCGTTTCTTCATCACCTGTCTACATGGTGTCTCCACATCCTGGGGTTAGAAGCTTCCCTCTTCTCCTGGGAACTGTGAACACCCTCTTGTCAGATACACATCTGTGCTCCGTATGCCTGTCAGGGCAGCTGAATCCATCACTTGGCAGCAACCTCAAAGCTTTCAAATGCAGAACTACCTCTCCTTCCTGATGCTCTTGTCTGTCTTTCCAGGTCTTAGAGATACAGTCTAATCTTTCACACAATTGGGGGACCAGACCTTAGGTGCTTGGAGGTCATAATGCTACAAGGATTTGGTGCCAGTCCAGCGAATATGATTTCCTCTGTTTATCTCTGAGTGGCTGAGGTGATGCTCAACCCACTTGTAACCCCGTCTACAAGGATACTTCAGGAGCATGGGCAACAGGTCCCATCTGTGATACCATTTAGCATAATTTTTAGCAACCAGAGTAAAGCAAACTAGTATCAAAGAGATGTGCTGTGCTCCTCTGTACCCCTCCCTCTGGGATCGGAATTCACGAAACCCATGGACTCTCCCAGATTCTTTAAATGAAAGTGTTGACATTTTAGACATGTAGGTTTCCTAATTTAGAACAAGACTTGGAGTTGGGAAGGGAGGAATGCTGAGTACCTTCCAGTGGCTCTAGTTTATTTGTCTTTCCTCCTTGCTTTAAGCCCTGCCCCTCTCCCTTTCCCTTTCTGCCTCCAATGAACCGAATCCCTTAGTGGTTTGGGTATCATTTGTAAGTGATGTCATGTTGATAACTCTGTTCCCATAATGGGAACCAGAAAATAACTGAGACGAAGAACGGTTCACCCGGAGGGGGTGTGGAGGCCTTGTCTGCTGTGGGGGCACTCACGCTGCTCTTTAGCCCGCTGAGGGATGGAGGAAGTCCACCCTCTCAGCAGAATGAGCACAGGAATGGTGGAGACGTCTGCACTCCTTCTCATATGTAAGACAGACACATTTCTACAAAGATTATTTTGTCTGTTAACTGGACATGTGAATATGCTAGGGCCTTTTTCCTCAGAGAATGAGAAACATTATATTATTATATAAGAGCTTTGTCTAACTTGTTTGTTAATGAACTGCTTTATAAGTTAATAAGACATTGCATTATTGTCACAGGATTTTTAAGATGGTAGGTAATCCTCTCTCCCAGATGCCTACCATAGTAAAGGAGGCTATGCTAATTTATGCTAATTAGCACAGCATAAATTAATCACTGTGCAGTCAGCAGAAAAGCATTTTAAAACAACCAATCAGAAATTGCCTTCTTTCTTATATTTTAAAGCCATATTGTTGAGAAGTTTGTTGTTTGAATTTGAAGAAATTAAAGAGTTCTGAGTGATGACTGGATCCACTGAAGAAATTTATTCACTAGAATATGTCTTTTCTTATGATCACTCATTTCTTCAAAACTAGGTATCTGGCCGTGAATGGCAGACTCTTGACCAGCCTGGGTCCAGTCACACTTCTGGGGGCTTGGCTGCTGGGGTCTCTTGCCAGCACTGTCTCTAAATAGCACTTGTTTCTCTTGCTGCTCCATAATACAGATCAGCCTGAACCTTCATCCATTACCCTGTCCGCTTCTGGAGATGTTGCCGAACTGTGGTTTCTCCTTATCATGGACACAAACTACAAAGTCTGTCTATCCCTTGTCTTCTGTGTATCTTCATCTCAGTCTCCACCCCGCTGCCAGAACTTTCCTCTTTTGCTCTTCTGGATCACTCCTTCCTCAAGACCACCTGATGCCGCCATGTTCCTTCAACACCAACCTTTGTTTTTTTGTCCAGATAAGGCTTTTATATCCATTACTTTCATTTCACTGCCCATCACCCTGTATGCCTGGCTCTGTCATTTGATTATATATATAAAAAAAAAACCAGTACTTTATGTATCCCCAATGGCTTTTGCTCATGAAACCTCTTTTCTCCAACTTCCTCCTTTTTTTGTCCAGTACTTGTGCTGGAGAGGAACCTTTACCTGAAGATATCACTTCCTGTGGTTCTCGGTCCCCCGCCCCCCCGCTGCCCTCCTCAGGCTGTCCCTAATTTTTCTTCACCAGATTGTAAGCTCCAGCACTTCCCTGTTCCTTCTGTCTTTTCCTCACTCCTGAGATCCCCCACAGTGTACTCAACTCTTCCTTCCTTCCTTCCTTCCTTCCTTCCTTCCTTCCTTCCTCCCTCCCTCCCTCCCT
>PVIU01016093.1:0-46124 GCA_004026605.1 Ondatra zibethicus | reverse complement strand
AGGGAGGGAGGGAGGGAGGGAGGAAGGGAGGGAGGGAGGGAGAAAAACTGGTACCAATCTCACTAAAGCAAAAAGAAGTATTGAATTTTTGATATTTTTACTATTAAGTTAATGGGCACATTTCTTACTTCGACTTCCTGTACCTACAAAATGTCATCCAAAGGAAAATTCTATCAATAATGACTATAGAAAAATACTGTTCAATTTTTTATAGTTGGGTGTATTAAGATAAAATGCTAAATTTAACAGCTATTTTACAAATGAATTAAGACTTATATTCAATAACATACAAAAATATATAATTAAAGTTTCCCTTTTTAGCTCTTTTAGACCAGGCTGGTCTCGAACTCACAGAGATCCGCCTGACTCTGCCTCCCGAGTGCTGGGATTAAAGGAGGGCACCAGCACTGCTTGGCAAGTTTCCCTTTTTAAAAGTTATTCAGCAAGCCAAATAAATAATGCTGTAATTTTATACTCCTATAAAATGTTTCTTTAAAGAAAAACAATTGGTTCCCTGAGTTCTCTGGAAACAGAGAGAATCACAAATTTTCCCACAAACGATACTCACAATATCAAAGAAGACTTGGCAAACGTCAATAGTGTTCAGCAAGTCACAGACGTGGTCCTGAAAAGGATAGCATAAACTAAACTCTATCAGTAGGCGTTCAGAGGGTTAAAGCCAGAGCTTCTTCATGCTTAGCAAGTGTTCCTTCTATCACTGAGCCATACCTTCAGCCCCAAATAAGTTAACTTTTAAATTCAGAAAACACAAATGTATAAAGCATACTTTAGACTTTGGTTCTGGAAGAATTCTATTTTTATTACAAAAGTGACACAGCAATTTATACTATTAACAAATAATCATTTTTTGTAATCTTCAAGTTTACTTATTAAAATACATACCTTAAATTCCATAACATCTACAAATGTAAAGTAATATAACGCCAGATTTTTCAGAATCTCTGATTTTTCTTTCTGTAGTTGTGCAAGCTGTTGCTGTAAAAACAAAATTAGAGTTTATTTTAGGGAAGAATGGAAGTATCAGTTTCACTGCACACTATCTTTTTCATGGCTGCTGTATGGAAGCACAAGCTTTTAGACTTCTAAATGATTAAGGTTTTTTCAAACCTAATCACTTGAGAGGGCAACCGCTAATGCAATCAGCAGCTGACAGTGGGAGGCCGTAAAATAGGCCAAGGCGGATTAGTACCAGACTGCACTACAACAGAAAACTGGAGATGTTAGGAGAAAATACGTCAGATGAACACTTTAAAAAAAATTAAAACAAATGATTATGTCCACTAGAAATGGGAGAAAAGAAGATGTAAAACATTACAGTTTACACTACAAAAAACAATATGCTAGATAAATTTGGAACTTACCAAAAAGAACATCCAGGCAAAGCCACGTTACGCATGCAAAATAAAATGTAGATACAAACATAAAATACAGTAACGGTTCCCTGATCAGACCCACAGAACACAATAATATTTTAAACAAAAGCAAAAATCACAAGAACAAAAAATAAATGAAAAAAAAAAGCAAGACTATAGAGTTCAGACATGAGAGAAGGAAATGTGACGTATTACAATCAGCTGAATTACTGAGCTTAGAAGTACTACCTTTCCCTAGTAAATCAACTACTGCCATCATCTCTGGAAGCCTAGTTCTTTTTGATGCCTTATTTAAGTGTGCCCAGGTCCAGGCGACCATCCAGAGCCTGGATACTCTGTGTGTTGTCTAATGATTATCATCTAGGGCCTCATTAGAAAGGCGGAATCGCTGGCCCACCTCAGGCCTGCTGAGTAAGAATCTGCCTTTTAAACAACATAGCTCGAGTGATCTAAATACATGAGAAATGTCTGAGAAGCCCTTAGGACATGAAAAAACTACAAGAAAGCATTTTAAAATATCCAACATGGCACCAAAAGTCCACACCATTTGGAGGTCCTCATAAGGTCACGTACACTTACACTAGGGGGGACCCTACACATAACTACATTGAGCCATTATGGTAAGTCAGAAAGTTTACAAAACTGAGCCTAACATCATTAAGAGTGCCTTTCAGAAAAGCTGACTGAAAACAGCAAGCAGTCTGGCAAAACACCCTCAATACCTCTGTGTAAGGACATTTAAAGAAGAAATTATGTCTGGGAAACACGAGTAACTCAGTCTCATTTCTCCCCAAATACGTGAAAAAAGTTATACACCTGCAGCGATGTGTGACTTCGATGTGTAGAGTCCTCTATGAGAAGAGATAACTATTTTGTATCTGTTTCAAAAACAATTCCATGTCTCTCTGTATTTTTCAGTTCTATAAATTTAGTTCCAATATACAATAGAGAAAAGCAGGCTCAAAAAACAAAATATGAAAAGCCAGGTGTGATGGTATACGCCTTTAATCCCAGCACTCAGAGGCAGAGACTGGTGGGTCTCTCTGTGAAGATCAGGCCAGCCTGGTCTATATAGTGAGTTCCAGGACAGTGAGGGCTATGTAAAGAAAGCCTGTCTCAAAAGAACAAAAAACAAACAAACAAAAAGATATTAAGAGCATAATATGGCTGTTATGGGACTTTTTAATCCGAATTTATTTTAATTCCACTAAGGCAAATATTAACAGTGCCTTCTTTTCCACCTCAACATCCTAATCTACAGTTAATGACACTCTTTTTTTCCCATATTCTTTTATTTTTTTCCATTCAAAAAATTTACATTTCCTCCCCTTCTCCCAGTCCCCCCTCCTCCCTCCCGCTGCTTCCTTAAAAGAGGGCATGGTGCCCTGCCCTGTGGGAAGTCCAAGTCCCTCCCCACTCCATCCCGGCCTAGGAAGGTGTGCATCCAAATAGACTAGGTTCCCAAAAAGATAATACATGCAGAAGAGATAGGTCCTGGTGTCATTGTTGATGGCTTCTCAGTCTGCCCCCATTGGCAGCCACTAATGACACTCTTATAAACCTTATATATCGTACACTATTATAAACCTTAATGATGTTTTACACAAACCTTCATTTCTTGTATCAAGAATGTAATATATATTTATATAAACGTTTTTAATTTTTTATAAAATTATATGACTAATTTTTAAAAAATTACATGTACTACCTATAAGATCCAAAACAAATTTAGCAAAGTTAATCATCTACTTAAAAACAGCCAAGATAAGAAATCTCATTCTTCTCAAATGTGTTCTATTTTCACCTACCATTTCCCTTATCGATAATAGAACCCCCTTAGTCTAAATTTCTCCTTTAATTTTCCCAAAGCACGTATTACTAGGTTCTGTATCAGCTACAGTGACTACAGGGGAAGTTCCAAGTGAGGGAGTTTTTAATGCTCTCTACAACCTGTCCCTTTACTTTTCCAGACTCAATCTCCCCTACATCCATCCACAGACTATACAGTAAACAAATTTTGCTATTTCCTATGCACAGTTCATGACTTCTGTTTTCCTATAGAGCTATGAAAATCTCACATTTATATCCAAATCCCACTATCCTAAACCACTCATCTTAAATGTGAATGCCATTTTCCAGAAACCATCTTTGGCTGAACATCCTCCTCAGCACAAGACCTCCTGCTGAGGACCGGCACTGCTTTCTAGCTTGTCACTGTAATCCCAGCAATAGAGACAGCGGGTGCTCAAGACTCATGGCTTTAGTTTGCAAAAACAGCTCTACATATCAGTAAGTATCCAATCCAAATGTCTTAAATGAAGGCTCATAATGACAGATGACATATTTGGGAAGCAATGCTTTTTAGAAAGTCCATCTCCAATATTACGAACAAAAAAGGGTAAGTGGCTCAAAGTCTAACACCTTCATTACTACGTGGAAACTGATACACTTAACCAAGGCAATTGTATAAATTGGCACATGACAATACTGAATAGTGGCTAACACCTACACACTATGTTAAATGTTAGAATAATAAAGGTGGTTCCAGACCACTACTGTATAATTAATCCCAACACTACTCATAGTACGCAGACTAAACCCTAGTATCTTAAAAGCATCATATTATTCTACCTACTAGTCACAATTATGTTCCCTATTTTAGCGAAAATAAATTTCATAAAACCATGAATGAAAGATGTCAAACAATATAATTCTCAGGCTTCAACTACAAGGGAAAAAACAGAAAGAAATACATTTTTGCTTTCAAAGTGAATGTTAAACCTAAAAACCATTAATGCCAGGTTCAGAGTTGGAGATGATTTAAAATATGCACGTGCAATAATTACTAGTGTTGTTATATAGAGCATTACAGAGGTTCTACTTGAAAATCATGTATTCAACAACTGAAAAGCATATTCATGTGATACATGAAAATATTCTAGCAACACTTGTGTAATGCTCTCATCATATTCTCTGGCCTGGTGCCATTGTTCTTAATGTTGAAATGGATAAGAAAATCTGAAATAGAGCACATAACAGACATGGAAATTGCATTTTTACACTGAATATCTTGTTGATTAATCTCAGTTCAATTAAGATAGCATTTTTTCAGACAGACAAAATTAAATATAAACTGAAATTTAGCATTTGTTACTCTCTAAGAAAGGCATTAGTAAATTCCTGAAGGAACCAACACTTAGCAAGGCTAACTCACTAATCTTTAACACAAGGAACATGGCTAGAGGTGTTAAGTATAGTTATCACCTTTGTTACTTAAGTTGCTATATATATATTTTCTTGATCTAGATCATGGCTCTCAAAGGAAAAGATGTTGGGATTTACAGTGACACGCATCTGTAATTCCAGCAAGTAGAAGCTAAGGCAGGATCGAGAGCTCCAGCCCAGCCTCATCTAGTCTCAAAACTATGCCAAAAACAAAAAACAAAACCAGAAAAGCAAGAAGTCTAGTTTCAGAAAAAGTGTTCAGTGTCTTGGTGGTAAGAGTCCACATTATAATTTAAAGAAAGGGCTCATATACCTTTCTGAACCTCCCTAGCTCTCACCCCCTCACTGGTCTCGGGACCTGTGCTCCTCAGGCATCTCCACAGGGCATCAGCAGAGTGTGCACCTGAAGGCACACCCCATCCCTTGAGAAGCAGTTTTAATGGAGGTCATGCAATACACTACACAGCGGAAAGGGCAGTGTGAGGGCTCTGTATTTCTGAAAACTTTGTCAGTCTAAAGTTATTTCAAAATAAAGTTTTAAATTCCAGTAATATCCTGGCATGCTTAAAATAAAATATAATCTTACAGGCACCTGATGTTTTCTTTCTCAAATCTTAGCTCCTATGTGCAGTAACCGGCACACTGATCTAAAGTAAGCTTCCTTCCTACTAGTCGCTAACTCAGTGGTTCTCAGCCTGAGGAGTGACTCCTTTGGGGATGACAAATGGTCCTTTCACAGGGATCGTACATCAGATATCCTGCATATAAAATATTTACATTACGATTCATAACAGTAGCAAAGTCATAGTTGTGAAGAACAACAAAAATAATTTATTGTTGGGGTCACCACAGCGTGAGGAACAGTGTTAAACGGTCACAGTTCTAGGAGGGATGGGAACCACTGCTAAAAACCCTGCCTTGCTTCCTATTTCTTTCTCCCACTGTAGCGGCATTTCATTTGTATTGTAATAAAGAAAACCTGCCTGAGGATCAGAGAGTAAAACAGCCGCCCTGGTCAGCCTTACAGACCAGGCAACAATGACACTCACCTTTAATCCCTGAACTAGAGAGGATTATAAAACAGGAGGAGACAGCTCTCAGACTCAGTCTCATTCTGAGATTCCTGGAGGCAGGACTGCCATTTTGGACTGAGGGAGAGGTACACGGTGGCTGGCTGCTTTGCTTTTCTGACCTTCAGGCTGAAGCCCGATGTCTGTCTCTGGGTTTTTATTAATCGTGCTTCCCCTACTCATTTCAAGAAGAAAGTGCATATTCATTCACCTCGTCATGTAACACATCCATCTGAACTAAGTTCTACAAGAATGGGGGGGGGCTGTTTTCTCAAAGCTTCAGCATCTACATCCTAAGTGCAGAATGCACTATAAACAATAGGTGATTCTCAAGCTTCTCAAAGGAAAAAACATAAAGAAGGCCTTAACTTAAACATCTGTGCTTACTAAATGAACTCAAAACCTGGAATACATTCATTTCCCAGGTGAGTGTATCTTAACATATACAGATATACAGTGACTGAATTGCTTTAGTAATTCCCAAAACTGGGCAAAGTATTTGATCATGTCATTCCAGAACAGATAACTATAAAAGAAAGAAGTAACTAAAAAGAATGGTGTGCATATCAATAAATACATCTCTGGACAGACTGGCTGACCAGCAAGCTCTGATAATCTCCCTGTCTCTGAGGCCCCCTTCCCCCACACAGCACTGGGGTTACAGACACACACTGCCATGGCCAGCTTTTACACGTGTGGTTGCTTGAGATCCAAACTTGAGCCACTGAGCCATCTCTCCAGTTCCTGCCCCTTAGGCACTGTATTTTTAAGGTTTTTATTTCTCTCCCTTCAATAATCATGTTTCCAAGGAAAAGTAGTACCCTTTAATGTATAGTGTGTTTAAAATTACATATATTCCTGTAGAATTAAAAAAACTCAACTAGCTGAGCTATGGAAGCAGAGAGCCCTGTGAATAAACTTCAGTGATTAGAGAATATCACTTCCTATTTCTCAAGATTATACTTTTGTATAATTTAGTATATTTATATCTATTAAGCCATCAACCCTATTTAGCTTAGTAGCTCTCCATCATTCCAAAAATGTTCCCTGTGCTTACTGGCAATTAATCTAGGTTTGACTCTCAGCCCAGTGCGAATAATAATTGCTTCCTGTCTCAATAAACCTCCCCTTTTCTAAACACTTCCTGTAGCACAGACTCAAACAGAATGCACAGCTTGGTTTATTTGACTCCCTCACTTAGCATAATATCCTTAATGTTTAGCTGTAGCATAACTGTATTCTTTGAGTATTCTTTGAGCTTCCAGAAATTAGGTTAGGAGCAGGGAGTGTTAATCATGTTTTGTTTATTCATTAGTCAGTTAGTTGATGGGCATCTGATCTGCTTCTAGTTTGGAATTATGAATAATCAGTGCTGCTACAACATATCTTATAAAGACATTTTTATTTTGTTAGAGAATATTTGGATTTTCTTCGATTAGACCTGCTTTCTTTCCTAGTTTTCAGGTGAGACTTAGATAGCCAAGTGAATGAAATTTGATTGCTAAATAAATCATTCCTTATTTGTGAACAAATACAGCAATGAATGCATGAGACACTGTGGGAGAAGCTGAGGAAAAGTCTGCAGACAGACTACTAAATGAACTATAAAGTACCATGAGGGATGCACGTATACGTTTGGTGTTGAAGGTAAATACACAGTTGAGAAGCCAGTTCTACAACTATTTCTAGGGAAAAATTTAAAGCTGGTGGGGGAAACTGTACTTCCCATATTGCGCCAAGCCACTCACCCACAGTAAGAAAGGCCGGAGCTCTGAGTGCTGTGGGGACAGTGAGCCTGACAGAGGACGTTAAAGACGGGCCTCGAACTGAGGACACTCATGAATTACCTGGGGTACATACTAACAGGACAGAATGATAGTTTCCTTAATTGGAAGCCAAAAAACAAAATTATAAAATTTATCTTTTAAGTTATCTTGGCTTCTTTTAGGACATCTATCATTCTTGGGAAGCCTGGAGATGTTAGATGGCATTCGAGAGAATATACCTCCACCAAATCTCTGAGCTCAGAGACTCCCTTGACTATTCATTTTACTTTTTTTTTAAAACTCGTCATCATATCCTAGTCCCTTTCTTATCCTCTTAAGTTTAAATGGCCCATCATTCCAACTCTCCCTGGTCCTTCTCTCCCTCTTACAATTGCCTGATTGGTGTAGGACACAGCTGATGAAGCCTACAGTAAGAGAGAGCACACACACTGACTTGCTCACCAGCAGTAACTGCTTCAGTTTCTCTTGTAAGTCAGCCTCCCTCTGTCCTCAATGGTAATGTCCTTTCTCAAGTCTCTTAAAATCCCCAACAATGCTCTTTTGATTCTTAGCTTACTCCTAACTCTCACCTGAGTTCTAGATTAAAACATACAATTTTTTTTAACTGTCACCAGATTTAGAACAGCCATTCATGGCTGAAATCAAATGTTCTGAGTTGTCTGTTTAGGACAGTATTATAGAAATGGTGCCACTAGTCACCTTTCACACGTCTTCTAAAGCAAAACCACACCTGTTTTACCTCACAGTCACTTCAGTCTGGCGCTTGTAAAACGTACAGTTTGTTGCAGTGCCTCTACTCAGATCTTTGTAGGCCTTTCAAGCCTGACACATTACAACTGAGCTGCTGGACACAACCTCCACTGAGCCCATTTTTCTTTCGTTTCGTTATTTCGTTTTAAATACCGATATTTATTTAAAACCATCAGGTCTTTTTTCTTGTTGTTATTTAAAATAATATTATTGCCTGTGTTATTTCTCACTATACTGAAATTCTTTTAGATTTTAGAATTAAAGTTCAATTTAACTAAAAGCAACATTCTTCCAAGCTCCCATCAGGAAATACATACACTCATACTGAAGTACACCGCCACAATGTTTATAACACTGTATATCACGACAATTCCTTCTAAACCTAAGTTTACTTGTGATCTGTATCTCCTAAACATCAGAGTTATATCTCCCAGACATTAGAGATTCAAAAATGAGGGAATGGTTTGGTCCATAAAGACAGACATGCAAGGTGTCAGAGAGAAATACTGGTTTGGTTTACTCCCCCTGTTGAAGAATGAAAGGAATAGCAAGTGGGGAGATTAGAAAACATGAAAATCAATGTTTGACTGTCCCAACAGACAACATACACCTGGGATGAGGCTGTGTAGAGCTAAAGACAAGCCCCAAATAACCAGCCTCAAGTTTTATAAAAGTGAACAGAGACTATAAAGATTCCAGTTTAAACAAGCAAGTTATATGATAATGGCTCAGGGCAGGGAACACAATAGAAAGGAAAAAAGAATACTGTTCAATACTAGAAACAATATCTGCTGTCCAACATGGAGCTGTTCAAAGGATAGTAGAAATTCAAACCATAGAAAGAAGCACGCTATTTCATCAAAGCCATAGACGCAAAGGGGAGGGGTCACTTGGAAACCTACTGGCTTCGAGGTAAACCAGGGAATTAAGGAAGTAATATAACAATAGCTACTGTTTCTTAAACTCATCTGTCAGAGTGCACTGAATGCTTTAAGACACATTCAACTCCTTCAGATGGGAATTATTTTCATTTTAGACGGAAGAAAAATGGTGCCTCTAGATGCCAGATTTTTCCTGAATCTCTTAGCTGGGCCATAACCTCGATTCCGACTCCACAGTTCACCCTAACCACTACACCGTCCTCATAGCGGAAACCACAGCAAACCAAGAAAAGCCCTTAAGGGCTGCCTAGGGAGGAATTTAAATGTTTTATCATTTTCTTCGACCTCCTTCACAAAGTTGGCATATCAAAGGCAGTCCTGCCTCTACTCCAAAACAACTACCACACCAACAGAAGACTTATGATTTTAAAGCTGGGGATCTTATTCTTTTATAAGGTTATTTTCAGGAATCCTACCTACAACATCATTAATGAGAGTTGAATTTACTTTTTAAAAAGCACTGGGATTTTTTAGCTTAAAAAGGTTTTGGGTCCTCATAGTTCTAAGGCAGCATTTAATACAAGTGAATGTTGGTACTAAATAGGCTTGTTCTTCATCAAACATTTGATATTCTCTATTATCAAGCACCAGGGATTTAAAAAAAAAGCTTAAAAATGTGAGTTTAAACAGAAAATAATTGTTGCATAGCCTCTTGTAATATTGTGCTTCCCTAAGAAGTAATATCCATAGCTTAAAATATTTTTCTTTGGTTGAAAATATGATTTTTAAGCCAGCGGTGGTGACACATGCCTTTAATCCCAACACTTGGGATGCAGAGGCAGGCGGGATGTCTGAGTTTGATGCCAGCCCAGACTACAGAGCAAGTTCCAGGACAGCCAGGGATATAAAGAGAAACCCTATCTCGAAAAACCAAAAAAGAAAAGAAAATATGAAAATTTGGACAGTCTGAAATTAAATGAAATATACCAAAATGTACAGCCCAGTACAAATAAAGACAAAATAAGTGGCTACTATAATTATAAAAGCAGTCTGTTATAGTGAAATCCCATTTCACCGGCTTACTTTGAAGTATATGAGGCACATGCATTCAAAGTATTTTGAAAATTGTCTGTTTTCTGGTCCAGAATCCCTGTGTTACCTTTGTTACCCTCTACACACCAACAATGTCCTTGTTCTTAGACCCTAAGATAAATTCTATACATATTTGGCAGTGATTAAAATTTTCCAATTATACTGAGAAATAAAAATATTATACACAAATGCATAAAGAAAAATTTTTGTAATGACAGAATTTTTTTCATACTTTTGTTTGTTTGCATTTCAAAACATGGTTTCCTGTTGCCCAGGCTGGCTTGGAATTTGTAACTGTGCATGACCTTGACCTCCTGATTGACCTGCATCTACCTCCTAAGAACTGGGATAACAGGATAGTATTTTTCTTATTTAAAAAAAAAAAAAACAAAAAACAAAAAAACTGCTGGGCGATGGTGGCACACACCTTTAATCCCAGCACTTGAGAGGCAGAGGCAGGCGGATCTCTGTGAGTTTGAGGCCAGCCTGGTCTACAAGAGCTAATTCCAGGACAGGCTCGAAAAATCAAAAAAAAAAAAAAATCCTAGATTTTAGATATAAATACAAAGAAAGAAACAGAAGGAAAAAAACTAAGTTAAAATTATTTATTTGAAAAAAATAGCAAGAATTTAAATATGCACATGGACAATATGGAGATTTAAAAATTTGCCTATGAACAGTAGTATTGTTTTAAATGGGTTTCTACTGCACTCCTCATACTGGATCAGAATCGATCTTCAGACATCTAGGAGAAATACGGACATCTTCACAGCTGAACTTTCAGGATAATGGAAATTAATAGTTCAGTAAGTTGGACAGTGTTATGAAATCTACCAAAATACACAGCCTAGCAATACAAAGACAAAATAAGTGGCTACTATAAGGCCAGTAGGTTATAACAAAACTTCATTTCATCAGTTTAATTAGAAGCATATGAGGCATTTAATTCAGTATTATAGCTGGGGAATGGAGGCACCCCTCATTCTTTGGTACAGTTTTTCTCCTTAAATCCAGGATTGAATACACAGTAACTGTCCACAAAGGGCCCTGAATAAGAACAAGAATGGAAACGGCGAGGATGCGTTCCCTAACACCCTACTGCCAACAGCAGCGCTCTCTCTAATATACACCTCAAAGCTGTGCTCATAGCTTCCACCAGAGTTAAAACGCTTAGAGAGAAGAGGCGGCCAGTTACTAAATAAGGGACCAAAACCAGAAACATTCTCAGCTGCAATGTTGTAAGAGTAACCCTTTTCTTAAAGAATCTATTTTAGAAACTTCAAGAAACTTTTGTTTAATTTTCATTAAAACAGTCTCTGTTCTTGAGTTCCTTTCCTTAAATGGAGGACAAGTGTTATCTGTAGAGCAGGAATCAAAGTGGGCACAGTGCCAACGCTGAAGCACACATGAGCACGCTCTGCGGCACAAACACTGCAGGAGAGCAGAATCTGCTGCTTCCCATGAATCCCAGACACTGCCATTCAAATCTTCCAACTGCCAGACACTGCCAATCCCAGACACTGCCATTCAAATCTTCCAACTTTCATTAACTAATTTTTGTTTGGAGACAGAGTTTCACTATACAGCTCTAGCTGGCCTGAAAATCATTTGTTAGAACAGGCCGGCCTCAAACTCAAGAGATAGCCTCCCTCTGCCTCTTGAGTGCTCCAATAAAATGTGTAACCTTCATTAACTAATTTTATGGAACTAAAAAGTAATTACAAAGCTCAACTTCTTATTTCCTAATCTAAACTAGCTAGGAGTCTATCACCACTATTTAGCAGACCCAGACTAAAGCTGATACGAGACCTCTCAAAGAGTCAACAGGGGCGGTGCGCCTTTAATCCCAGGCAGAGGCAGGCAGATCTCTGTGAGTTCGAGGCCAGCCTGGTCTGCAAGAGCTAGTTCCAGGACAGGCTCCAAAGCTACAAAGAAAACCTGTCTCGAAAAACCAAAATCAAAAAAAAAAAAAAAAAAAAAAAGGGAAAGAGTCAAGAGTCAATACATAATACACCGTGTATTCAAAAACAAACAAAAGACAAGTAGCACAGAATATCATATACAGAATAATTATAAAAGCATATGACAAACAGGCTCTGCAGAGTAAATTGTACATATAGAGTCCTAGCAGTTAACATCATGTTATCAATTTTATAGGCTCAACACAGAAAAATGCATATCACAGCAAGTTTACTCATAAAATATGTGCATTAAAAGTAAACTAAATATATATATATATATATGCTTACACACACAAAAATGTTCATAATACTATATTATTCATGGTCAAGAAAAGTAAAAACAATACAAACATCTATCAATTTATGAATGAATCCATAAAATATTTTACATTCACAGCAGGATAATTTTCACAATGATAAGAGATGAAGTGTGAAATCTGCTAGCATTTGGATAAACCTGGAAAGCACTGTACCAAATGGCAGAAGCCAGTCACAAAATACTCCATGTCATGATTATCTTTACAGAAGAGCTCTAGAATAGGCACTGACAGAGTACATCAGTGCTTGCCTAGAACCAGGAGGCTGGCACAGAAGCAGGGATCCCGAATGCTCAGGAAGCAGTCTCTTCTGGGTGAGTAACTGCTCTACAAGTGGCCCAGTTGTTGAATACATTAAAAACCCATGAACAATTTATTTCATGTGAGCCAACAAAAGGGTACCTGTGACTCAGAATTACTCTGTGAAGACACTAAAAACCTTAATCCTCACACTTCAGAAATAAATTGTACAGCATGTGAAATATATCTCAATAAAGTGTTTATCAAATATTTCAATTTTATGCTTTAATACTGAAAAAGGAAGAAATACTATTGGAGAACAAAGATCAGCAGAGTATTATTATTAAAAGTGTCTGCCAAGCATATTGAGAACAGTAAAAATTATTAAATGGCTATTAAGAAAATGTTTATTATTATTAAACAGTTAATATGTACCGAATCAGCTCCTAATAAGTTCTCATATCCAGTAAATGTGCCATATGAAAATTACCATGCTAAATTAAGACATTTTCACATCAGATACTTTATAGAAACAAGTAGACATAAAGAGAATTAAGTGACAGATTTCCACTAAAACTCTGTCATTTCGGATGAGTTGATAATCTTTCAAAAGAGAGCAAATTAATGTTTACAGTTAACACTTGGCCTTTCCGTAGAGACTGTGAGACAGTCTCAATGTAGTTCTGGGGGCCTGGAACTCCCTATATAGACCAATCTGGCCTGTCACCAAGAGCTGCCTGCCTCTGCCCAAAACTGTACACTAACACTCCTGGCAGATTATGCAACTATTTTACTTTGCAATGCAAACAAATACATGCTTTCTATTTACTTTGTTTTAATTTTTATTTGTATGGAAATCATTCAGTGAAATACCATCATGCTGGCTTCTTTTTTTAATTAATCATATTAAATAACTGTCGTTTAAAAAGTGTGTGCTTTGAATATAATTTTTCTTATCAGAACCTCTTTGTGATTCCATTACACAATCAGTTAGTGGTGAACACCTTTAATCTCATACTTGGGAGGCAGAGGCAGGCAGATCTCTGTGAGTTTGAGGCCAGCCTGGTCTACAAGAGCTAGTTCCAGGACAGGCTCCAAAGCTACAGAGAAACCCTGTCTTGGAAAAAAAAAAAAAAAGTATTTACAAAGCACAAGCAACCCAAACCAAGTCTCTTTTTTTAAAGTACCTGACTTAAAAATCTACGATCACATATCATTTGAAGATAAAACATGGCCATCTATCTTTTAAATAGATTCTGAAGACTGGGGCACTCATAAGGAGAAATTGCTAGACTAAATTTTTATAAAGCAAAAAAGAAAGCAAGGGTTGCAGTATGGGAACATCAAGGAAAAATAAAAGCAAAATGACTTGTGAAAAGATTACAAGTCAGTAAAACCTTTATAAGTATGTTACAGTAAAACAAAATTCCGAAATTGGTTATTTCTATGATTACTCTAAAAAAACTGCCCCAAATAAACACAGCAGAAAGACTAAATATGACCAAACTTTATGCAAGAAAACTTCCACACAGGAACTAATATGGGAATAAAGACCTTATACCATGACCTCACTAACTTCCAGAAATGCTTCTGGAAGCCAAGAAAATGCCAGGAAGCAAATACAACTTCAAAGTAAAAACAGCTGCTTATGAAAGCAGTAAGAGCTCTGTGAAGCCACTGCTGACCTCAAAAGAAAATTAAGTTACTGACATAAGGATAACAAGATGCCCCAAGTAACCACACACACGTGGGGTGCTGTTTATCTATACATTAACTATTCTTATCGTAACTTCAAAAAAATAGTGAGAAATTACGATTTAACTTTTCCACATAACATGTAGCTAGAAGGTTTTCTAATTTCAGAGATATGAATACGGTCTTTAAAAGCATTTAAGCAAGGTCTAAAATCAGTGCATCAAATGCCGCACACAGCGTTAACGGGAGATACAGCACCCACTGAACACTGCTCTCCTCACACATGGGTGGCGCCAAGGAGAAAATTGGGACAACTTACATTATTGTTGCGAGTTTCTACAGCAGGAAATTTTCTGACTATGAATTTCACAGCAGATTCCAGGTTTTTGTCAATAAGGTAGGATGGTTTAGCCTTGGGATCTCCACATGCCTAAAAAGACAACAGCAATGAAAAAAGTGAAATGTATCTTCCTAAAATCAAGGAAGAATAGCACATCTGAAATCAGAAATTAGAAAGATTTATTGTTTTTGGTGAGCAGGTGATAAAATGAACAGGCAAAGTGCAGGGATTTTCACAGCTGAAATATGCGATGGGAGAACAGTACAGAGATGGTCTTCTACTGAAAAAAACGCATGGAAAGTTTTAAAGCAGTTAGCGCAGAACAGCAGTGAAGGAAAAAGCTCAAACCTAAAAAAAAGGAAAAGAAATGCAAAACCTTTTTGGTTTGAGGTAGGATTGTTTTCATCTGGCGCTAATAAGGTATTACAAAATTAAATATTAATAAAATGTTTCTGAGTGTTATAAAATGAAGGCACTGGAAGCTGCTCACACTGAAGCTGCCCTACACTCCCAATGTGCTCTGCCTGCTCCTCTGGACGTCTGCGTCACAACACTGTGTGCCCTCACACCAGCAGCACCTGCCCCTGCGTCTGTCCTCTCTCTCCAAACACGGAATGCTGGGACTGTCCCCATCTGGTCACATCACAATGCAGCCTCCTCTGCACCACACAAGTGCTACTGGGAAGGTTAACAGCAGAGTCAACAGAACAGCTACGTAACAGCTAACTGCTTGGATGAGATGCTTTTTCTTAGGGAAATATTAAAAATCTTATCATTCTTGCTTAATTTTTTATTCCATTTTTAAAGCATATGTTTTCACAGTGATGTCTGCCGTGTGTGAGGGGATACAGTACTGCAACTTGACCTTGTGGTTTACTATGGCTATGTTGTGGATTACAGAAAGAGAAGTTATGAAACATGAGACTGATCTGAAAGCGGGCAAGCGGGCAGAGGGAAGGTGAAAAGCTTTGCAAACCTTCCAAACTTGTCCTTGCTGGGGAAGCATTGTAATAAAAAGAGAGAAAATTACGTGTAAACAATGATTGTCAAACTATGACATACTTTTCAGTAGAAAACTTATGCACTGCGGACTACAAATAACAATACAAAATGAGAACTGTATGGTGCTACAATTGATAAGGTACTTAAGTAGCAAGTTCTATTACACAATAGATTTATATAGTTTACACTAGTCATATAGATTTAAATACTACTGTGTAAGTGTACAACCATGTCAGTATCTTGGTGATCTTTCTAAACCAACTTAAAATAATACTAGAAAGAAGGAAAAATAAAGACTACATGCAGCTATAAAAATAGGAGCAAAAACCATTAGTGAAATTTTACATACCTTAAAAAGAAACGGTAGCCAAGAATAAAAATGAATTGTTACAAGATGAACTTTGTACTTCAGCTCAAATTGAAACTATTTTTAAAATATCACATAGCTTTCAAGTCAAAGTATAAAATAAAGAAAGCCAATAAAAACATCCCTATTTTTATAAATGGAAATAGGAATGCAGTACCAATTCTCAGTATAATTAGATCAAACAATTTTTTAAATTTAGAACTTAACCTTTAATGAGAATGACAAGGCTACTATAAATCAATTTCTATATAATATTAGCATAATCTGATTTTTCCTCAGACTATAATTTCTTGGAAATAGCTTTTTATAGAGTGGTCTTCTAATTTGTCCTCTTTCTTCAAGATACCATATATAACATAAACTAGACTCACATAACCAAGACTCATAGAACTAAGAAACTGCCCTTTAAAAATAGCTACAGATTAGCATTTCCTTATATAAAGCATGCCTAAGAGTACAGAGTCCTAAAGTCATTCAATATGTTGACTTTTCATGATATGTATCTTTTATATTCTAGTTATTTAAAAATCTACATATTTACTTTAACAGTATTAGAAGCTATCAATAAAAACAATACCCATTTCCCAAGATCTTAAAAGAGATCTGTATAAAAAGCTCTTCTTAAATTGAAAACAAAACAAAAAAGGGATTTCAGTTTAGTGGACAACTAAAATCATACATAACATCTTTTAGAAGTGGATGGCCTCTTTGTGTGTGCTCGGTGGGCATATGTAAGTGCACCCCTGAGAAGTGACCCCCGACTCTGCTAAGCAGTTAGACTGTGATCCCTACCGCTCTGGGGCCTCACATTTGTAACACTTCCTAGTCTCAGTTCCTTCTTCTGTAGGCGGCCGAAGGGAACGTACTTACCTCATCGTGTCATGAGGGTTTCAAGAGCTTAGGTACTCCATGTAAAGCTTTTAACAGAGTGACTGGCACAGAAGTGCTCAAAAATGTGCACCGTTGTTAGGAATGGCTATAGTAAGGAACATGACAGTCACCTAAGCCAGTCTACTATGGAGACTGGTCATCAGTATAGTCTATGTCACGATATCGAGAACCAGCACAGTTAGTGTAACCTCCTTAACTTGAGGCCCTCTCTCAGCTACGTTATTCCTCACTCACCCTAGGGTCCAACATACTATATCTGTTTTACTTACGGGAAGAATATAGCTTTATGTTTTACTTGGGATTTCTGGTGCTGAGGACTGAACTCACGAATGCAAATATGATAAGAATACATTCTACCACTATATCCCAAGAACATGAGTTTTAAAATAGGACACCCATGTTCAAGTCATGGCTAGGTCACTATCCTTCATCTCTTGGTGTCGTCTACTAAATTGGAGACAGTAATCACAGCCTGTCCTGAAAAGCCCCACACTCACTGCAGAGGTGTGTCTGTGGGCAGGAGGAACTTACAGCTGTGCTTCACACACAATGAAGGCTTTAAAAAAAAGAAAAAGAAAACCCAATACAAATAGACAGACCATACGAAAGTTCCAGTCTACTTTTTCTAAAACCAACTTACTTAACATTTTTACTTAATGAAAAGAAAGATGTTTATATAGGAAATACTCAGGGAAAAAAAAAGAAAAGTACAAAAAAACCTAAACTATGATCTGATTAAATTACCAGGTAAGATACACGCTAGTAAGGAGCTGTCACTGTGACTCAGCCATGGCTTTCACGTAACACCACCATAGTAGAAAAATTCTAACTGACCAGAAATCCGTCTCTAAAGATTAATTTTCCCACTACTGTTTTAGAACAGAAATTGTCAATATATTTGAAAGTATCTCATACTATGAAAATTATAATTAATTCTTCACTTTTGATTAGTCATCCTAGAAAGTAGAAATTTTTATAAAATTACTAACATCACTATACTTAGCTACTACTGTACTAATACACCCAGAAAGGCTCATTCATAACCAAGACTGAATCTGAACATGTTAACCAAACGAGCTGAGAAATGGCTCATCAGGTCACATCTCTGCTGTGAAAGCATGAAGACATGAATTCAGATCCTAGCAACCAAGTAAAAGCCCCATGCAGCAGGATGCCTGTAACCCCAGCACTGGGGAAGGATAGAGACAGGCAGATCCTTGAGGATTGATGGCTAGCCAGATTAGCCTGAATGCCACTTTGCTGGGCTGGCTATGTAACTCAGCGCTTGCCCAGCATGCTGAACACACCCCCACCTCCTCCCCCAGTAGGGATGCTCAACACAAAAAGAAAGAAAAGAAGGAAGGGAGGGAGGGAGAGAAGGAGGGGACCTGTCTTCTGGTCCAAGTGGCCCACAGCCCAATGAGTTAATTAAGGATATTATTATTACCTATGTTACAGGTGGACATAAGATTAAAATATACACAGGGTAGGAAAAGTGCTTATCCCAATGCATAGGACGTAAGTATTTTAATATGTTCTAAATCACATCTTCTCACTTTCAAAGTAAAACTTTCAATTTTACATTCATATTGCTAATTCAACATCTGTAAGTTAATTTTCTCACAAAACCAAAATCTACTGTTATCACCAGGAATAGATTTCCAGAACACATATATAAGTCACAAAACAAATGCCTTTGACTAGAAACACCAAGACAAGCCTGACAGATTCCATCTGCTACCACGGAAATCCTTTGAGTCTTGGCCTCGAGTGCTCACAGCTAAGACTACACAGCTCAATCTTGCATGCTTAAAGCTCATTTCTCCAAGAACCTACCAAGATGCAAAAATAAGTCAAATATAATGCCCTTGCAAAATCCCATTATTTATTCATAAACGATTAACAAAACAGTCAACAGTAAGAAAGCAGAAGCACCATTTCCTGGGCAGTTCTTGTATTCAAAGGTGCTGTGCTTTAGACACACCTGAACAGAGGAGACTCCGGGAAGCAAAGTGACCTAATCAAGGGTTTAGTCACTACAAACCTCTAACTTAAATTCTCAACACCAGAAGGTGAATCTCTAGATGGATGCCCAGGTGATACATAAAAATATACTACATTCTCATCACAGCTCAGCTGCTCAAAACTGATTTGATAAGTTTTTTTTTTACTATAGCACAATCTTGATTTGCAGAATCAAGTTACTATTGGTTACTATTCCAATTTTTTTTCTTCTGTACCGCCTATATTTTGGTCAGCATATCTACTTTAAACCAGTACTTTCCCTGAGTTTGGTAGGGAAAAAAAGAAATACTTCACTAGTAGTTTAGACTAAGAGGCTGAGAGAAAAGTGTCTCAAAATTATTAAAAATGCTTTCAAATTCATGTAATTTCATTAGTAATTCTAGCTCGTAATTAAAGTTAGTAATTGCAGATCTAAAGATAAAGAAATTATAATTTCTGTTCTCCAGGCATAAATCTTCAGAAAATCATGATCTAAGAGGCTCAAACCATTACATCCTTCAGAATCATTTACTAAAATGTTTTCTAATTCCTGGCAGTCACGAGCACTTGCTGCTCCTGTAGAAGACCCTGGGTTGAGTCCCAGCACATGTGCAGTGCTTCACAATCATCCACAACTCCAATTCCAGGGGATTCGAAGCCCTCTTCTGACTTCCTCAGGCACCAGGCATACACATGGCACATGTATATACTTGTGAGCAAAACATTTGTACATATCAAAACGAACAAATCTAAATAAAATTATTCTACTGACTCGCATTAAAGTTTCTAACAGCTACTCAATGCACAAGATAACTATGTCACCACATTTCTTACATGTCTGAGTTCCAACACATAGACTATCTCAGTTTATGAAACAAAGATTTTTTTTAAAGTTTTATACACTGAGATACTTGTGCTCAATATTAAGTAGATCTTTAAAGAAATACTGCAGAATACACGTCTGCAGTTACTCAGTATGAACACTAATTACATGCCTAACTATGCTTTCCGGTAGTGAAAAGGTAACTTAGGAAATATTTCTAACAGTGCAACAGAGCTGGGCTTAATGGGAAGGGGCTTTAGTTACGAAGTGTCTGCTCTGCTCCAAGACCCAGAAACAGAAAGACAGCAGCCAACATTTATTCTGTTTAGTCCTTTTGTAAAGCTTAAGGGGGGAAGGGAGGAAGAGAAAGAAAGAGAGCTGATTGCAGGTGTCTGTAGAAGCCAAAGGAGAATGTTGGATCCCCTCAAGTTGTAGTTACAGGCGTCTGTGAGCCAGATATGGGAGCTAGGAACCAAACTCAGGTCCTCTGGAAGAACAGTAAGAACCCATCAGTGAGATGTCTCTCCAAGCCCATTTATCCGTTTTTATCAGGCACTGTACTAATACTTGACATAAATAAGCCCACTTAACTCTCTTAACTTCAATATGAGGTTAACAGCAGTACTGCAGCACGAGGGAGAGCGGGACTGCCTACTGAAGACTCTGAGCCTGGAAATCAGTAGTTCCGAGGACTGCAGACACCGGGCAGTAGTGCAGGGCTTAGCCGGGCTTTACAAGGCAAAGATGCAGGGCCGCACTAGCAGCCCTCGAGGGCAGGCACATGCCGTGAAGACACTTGCGTTTAAAGAGAGCCCGCACAACCGTCCAAAACTGTAGTTAGAAGCCAGCTGACCAACTGAACCCTGGACAGCTGGGGGAGACAGGGGGGCAGTAGCTGACTGCACCGCTGTTTTCTCATAGCTCCTCAGGGCCACCACTACTTCCTGACTTGCTAGAGCCGTGCCAAGACCCAGACATTCTCAACTTTTTCCAAGACAATTCTAATGGGTGCTGAAAAAAAAAAAGACAATTCAATTGTAGGTAAGAACTACTGATCTTACTTTATAAATTATAGCCAAGAATGATAAATAATTTGTTCAAGGTCAAAACAAATTAGTATTAAAGCTTTACCTAGAATGTGACTCTCAACTTGCAATGTCTCAACTTGGAAAAAGAAAATCTAAGGGAAATACAGTCTGCTTGCCTATTTTTTTTTTTAAAGTACGTTTGCTAGATGGCTCAGCTGTTAAAGACTCTTGCTCCCACGCCTGACGACCGGAGTCAATCCCCAACATACAGATGACAGAAGAAAAGAACAACCTCCCAAAGTTGTCCTCTGACCTTGACACTGAGGCATGCATACACACACAAACACACACACACAAATTAAAAATATTAGCTAGCATGAGTATTTTATAATCTATTTTGTACCTTTATCTAGTCTACTGAACAGAAGTTGTGGAATTTAATCTTTGTTAATTCCTGCCTGTGCACTGTGGGCAAGCCTGGAACTAATGGTAAGGAGAGTGGGGAAGCTGCCATGTGGGTGCTGGGAATCAAACCCAGATCCTCTGGAAAAGCAAGCAGTGCTCTTAAGTGCTGAGCCATCTCTCCAGCTCAGAAAATTTCGTTATTTATTTTGTGTGCATGGGTGGGGTGCAGAGAGAGAGATGTGGAGTGAGACACACTCACAGACGCCATGGGTCAGTGCCGTCCTTCCGCCCTTGGCTCTGAAGTCGCTCTCCAGTCACCATGCCTGGTGGAAGGGCTTTCACCCACTGAGTCACCTTCCTGCTCCTGAAATCTCCAGTTGTAGACAGACCCAATTCAAGTTTTTAAACATCTAAAGGGAATATACAACTAATAGTAATATGCCAATACCCTTATAGAAATGACAAGTTAGAGGAATAATTTTTCTTTTTTAATACAGATTACTTATGAAAGGGTCATTTTCGTCATGTTAGCAGTGTATCAGTGAGTATCAATGGAGATTTCTGTTTGGCTTTATAATGTATTAAAAAGAAAGAAAATCTTAAGTTAGCAATCTTAAATTTTAACTCAAATATATTTGGTAAAATATCAACTTTGCATGCTAAATTTATTTTCCTTTGTGATTTTCTTTACATAGGTTGACTGTAGTTGTGTGCACATGTACATACATATGTATGTATATATGTATATATACACACACACATATATGTAGAGACCAAAGGTCACCTTTGGTGTCATTCCTTAGGAGCTACCTAACCTTTTTTTTTTGAGGGGGTGGTCTTTCACTGGGACCTGGGGCTGGCTGATTAGGCTGATTAGATTAGGCTGGCTGATCAGCCAGCAAGCTCTAAGAATCCACCTGTCTCTGTGCCCCTAGAGGTGGGATTACAAATCTAGAACTTTAGGTCAGTGCTGGGAACTGAACTCAGACACTTATGCCTGTCTAGCAAGCCCTTTCCAGCTGAGCTGGCTCCTCTGCTCCCTTTAGGCTAAGATTTGGCCCCTGACACATTTTAACATGTGTGTACAAGATGAAAGAACCAACCACATCAGTAAAACTAAAAGAAATATAGGCCATTTTGCTAAATTGGAAGTATACATAAAACAGAAAATCAGAATGAAGAGAAACAGTGAAATAAAATTTTTCTTCCCTAATTTTCACTTTAGACTTTTATTTTCAAAGACAATGAGTGAAGCTGGGAGGGTGGCGTGAGTCAGAACACTTCTAGCAACCCCAGCCTCTGGGATTTGGTTTCCAGCACAATCTTGGGTATGAAATCACAAGGTCATATAGTAACTTTATACACTGAGAACTATGTAACCTGCAATAAAATAAACACAGTTAGAAATCATGATTAGCCTGTTTGTTTCATTAACAGTACTCAAACTAAATTTGTTTAAGAGTTTAATTAATAGTAATCACACGCCTAAGATTTCTGCTCATTGTTTTCCATATTGCATTTGTCATTTGTTTGTGAATACAGTAAGTTCTTAAGATTGTATTAAGAATTTCTGGGCTGGAGAGATGGCTCAGTGGTTAAGAGCGCTGCTTGCTCTTCCAAAGGTCCTGAGTTCAGTTCCCAGCAACCACATGGTGGCTCACAACCATCTGTAATGAGGTCTGGTGCCCTCTTCTGGCCTGCAGGCATACATGCAGAATACTAAGAATACTGCATATATATATATATATATATACATACATATATACACACACATATATAAAGAATTTAACAGTATTGTGGGCTTTGGTAAAATGTATTCTTAATTAAACAATAATGAAAGCATTCCTTGTTTAAGCATAGTACTGCAGTATTTTAATAACATCAAACTTCATAAACCCTTAAATTGTTAATGTGTAAATAGATTTATATATATATATATGACAATTTCAAATAATCTCTCAAAAGATCTTAAAAGGATCTTGAAAAATGTTTTCTCATAAGCTAATCTTTTAGGTAGTCTCAATGTTGAGAGGGTTTTCCCCCTATGCATTTACTCTCCATCCGCTGAATGTTTTCTCTAGCACTGGAGAAACAGGTACATTAAGTCCAGTGTCAAGACGTTCCTATCTTGATTAGAGAGAGATGTGTAGTTAGTTAACCAAATGCAGTGTGTAAATAGGATTGTGGAAGACTTGAGACTAACGACTTTAGACTGGGAAAGATAGGATGATGGATAGAAGCGTCTTGTGCCAGGTACTGAAGTGTAGGCAGCAACTGACAACTATTTTACTTCCAGCTCCAAGACCTACTTCTGGCCTCTCAGCACACAAGTGGAACAGAAATACATGCAGGCAAAACACTCATATGCATAAAACTTAAAAATATAAAAACTAAAAAGAATATGTGATTTATATTGCCACAAGAATACAGACAACATGAACCTTATAAACACAAGATGAACAGATCTTACTTCTTTGGCAAGTTATTTGAACAAATGTTTTGATCTTTAGCCAGCTGGGTTTAGACAGGCAGTTAATTCCATAGGCTAAAAAATTCTAATTCTATCCAAAGGACCAGCAATGGTCCAGGGGTAAAGGCACTGAGTCTGATCCCAGAAACAAATTATCTGCTAACCTCCACACACACCTGCTTGTTCGCTCACTCTCTCCCTCTCACAAAATAAATAGATGCATTTAACACACACAGAGCCAATTTCAGTGAACACTAATCAAAGCCTTGTGTGCTAGATAATGCCCTAAGTATTAGTCTTCAAAATGAATTACCCTTCTCAGAAGAAATTCATGAGCCAAGTAGGCAAAATATTTCAAGAAACTAAATATATGTAAGTGATGAACTATAGCATTTCAAGAACTCAAGATGCTCAACAATTAGATATAATGATGGCATCCACTTATTTCCCGTTTCAGTAGTCAACACAAGAGCCTGCGGTTTCTCAAAACAGGAAGTAAAAAACACTTTGAAAAGGGGCAGCAAACTGTAATTATAAGTTTAAACGCTTAAAATCCCACTTACTATTTTCCATGAAAATGAAGTACTACAGTCTGTTTGTATTTATTCTATAAAGATGTTTAGTGACTTGACTGCATTAAAAAAAGCATTTCACTCAAACACCCAAATCACTTTTGATGTTACTCTCACTTCCTCTTCTAGAAACCATCAAAACCATTTCCTTTAACCACAATACCGCAGCACCACTTACTTTTAGCAACATTTGACTTGTTGGGCTTTTTTTTTTTTGGTTTTTCGAGACAGGGTTTCTCTGTAGCTTTGGAGCCTGTCCTGGAACTAGCTCTTGTAGACCAAGCTGGCCTCGAATTCACAGAGATCCACCTGCCTCTGCCTCCCGAGTGCTGGGATTAAAGGCCTGCGCCACCACCACCCGGCAACTTGTTTTTTTTAATAAAAAAAAAAGTCCATATAGAACTTGATTTTCAAATTTCTTAAGCAGTGAAATCCAAAAGTTGCCACCAATGCAACTTATACTACCTAAAATTAAATTTTCCTAACCCCGAAACGTTACAATCAAGGAGTGAATGCAGAGGGCTCTGCCAAGCCACAAACGGAATGGGACATCCCAGGTCAAGACTGGGCTGTGTTTAGAGACAACCGTTCACTGCAACCAAGGGAGCAGCCTGAACAACATAGCCATCCTTCCTTCCTTTCCCGACGCTTAGTATCCCTAACTTAAAACGGTGTGTTTCAGAAGGGCAGTGTCTAAATCAAATTGGAGGAGTAAAACAAGTTTATTCTGGAATGATTTGATTTTAGTTTTTAAAAGAATCTTCAGCAATACTCACACACAACCTATACTCTATTGCTATGGTCAAAACTGTATTTGTTATAGTTTTAAAAACGAGACTACGAAAAATATGGCACAAATACATAGAAACCCACAAGGATGTAGGGGTATAAACTGTACCACAAGCAAACTTCTCTCTACCAAATTCAGAGGCATATCGCAGCTGTCTCAAAATAAATGGACTTGGGATTGTTTGCCTGTAAGGTAAATTAGTGGCATGTTTTTATCCCCTATCTTTATCTCTACGTTTCTTAACTTCAATAGTGTCTTCCACTCCCTAATCTGAAGTCCCAGACTGCCAATAGTTGCACTGGCTAGTTACTCAAATCCTCGGAATAGCAATGGGAACAGATTTCGTTTTTATTTCACACAGCCATTGTACTGTAAGGCACGGTGCTTTGGTGCTCATCAGATAGGGTTGGGAAAACTAAAACGAGGAGGAGCAGAGAGGAAAGGTTGTTATTCCTGTTCTAGTGACTCACAGCCCTCAACTATTTCAGACGAAAACCGGTTCCACCCTCACTTCCCCCTCCTGTCCATCTCCAAAATGAAATTCTCCTGAACGTCAACATGCTCTCGTGGGGAGGGGAAGGGGGTGCTTTATCCAGCGACCGAAAAATCAAAGGACCAAGTGGGGAGCGGAGGGAGGGTCGGGAGCCACATTCCCCCACTCCCACGCCGAGAAACCCGGGCCCGTGCGCCGCAGCCCGGGAAGGCCGCGCGCTCGCCCTTCCCGCAGACCCAGGCGCCGGCGGCGGCCATGCGCGGCCCGGCCGCTTCCCGTCGCCCGCCCGGGAAATGGCTCCTGCCCAGGCCGGCCCCGCGACTTCACTCGAGGCCGCGGCGCCTCCCGGAGGCCCCGGGCGAGCAGGCCGAGCTCGGCCCCCCGCGGCCTCGCCCCCGCCGCCGCACCCCCGCCCGGCCTCGCCGGCCCGCGCGCACCTTCTTGATGTTGTAGAGGCGCGTGAGCATGCCGACGCCCCGGTCGTTGAGGATGGTGAGCTTCTCCGCCAGCTTCTGCTGACTGGGCTGCAGCACGGAGCGCGACATGGTGCGGCCGCCGCCGCCGCCGCCGCCGGGCGCGCAACTCCCCGGCTCGCCGCCTCCCTCAGGCCCGCCCGCCCGCCCGCGACCTCCGCCTCAGCGCGGCGCGCCCATGCCGCGCGCCCACCCGCGCCGTGACACAGCAGCCGCGGCGCTCGCTTCCGCCCGCCCGCCCGCCGCCCTTCCGCCTCCACCCGCGGCGCTCTCCACCCCGGTCCCCCCTCCCCGCCCGGCCGGGCCGCCTTTCCCGGCTCCTCCGCTAGGTGTGGCGACGGCGACGGCGGCGGCGGCGGCGGCTGAGAACCAGGCGGCTTCCCGTAGCCGGGACCGGCGCTCGGTCACCTGATCGGCCGCGCCGGCGCCCCCGCCAGGTCGGCGGCGGAACTGCGCCCCGCCCGGCCTCGGGCTCCGCGTGCCTCGACTTCCCCCAGAGCCGCCTCGGCTCCGCACCTCCCCGGGGTGCGGGCGGGCACCGGGTGCTCCGGGAGCCTCGCGTCCCGGGAGGGGCCCTGCGGCTCCGATCGTGCGGTCCCCCCACGCCCCGACGGACGCTCCCGGGAGAACGCGGCTGGTGTGGGCTCCGCTCGACCCGCATCGACGGCCTCGCCGCCTGCCGGGCGTCCCGGGCCTCGCTGCCGCCTCCAGCCGGCTTCGGGGGAAGGAGGTCGGAAGTGAGGGCAGCTCGGAGTTCCTGAGATTATCAGAATGGAGACTTATCGAGGACCGGCACCCATCCGGAGGAGACACGAATAGGCTCCGGCGTGGGGTAGGCAAGAAAACAAAACAACGAGTGTTTGTTCGGCGAAGGAGGAAGGTTCGCTCCCAGCCTCCACCTGAGATCTCAGTCCTTTCTGGAGGCAGCCAATCTACTTTTCTACTCCTCACCTCCCAAGGATTCTTTGTGCACGTCCGCTTCCGATCACACAGGGTTTCAAACATGACCGAATTGGGTCTCCACGTGAATGACCAGAGCGACAGCGTCACTTGGATATTTGGGGCTTTAACTAAAATGAGCTAATTTTACAATGTATTCATTAACTGAAATCAATCACAAAATGCCCCCACCACCTTCAATAAAAGGCATGATGAAGTTGATAAGATACAGGAGTCATCGAAGCTACTTTCTAGTGAAATGTCACTTCTAAGACATTTTGAAAAGCTACTGTGCCTACTCCTTGCAGAAATCGAGAAAGTACACAGAATAGGTTTTCCCTAAGGGCTGTTTAAGAGTCCTAGTGCCACCCAAAACGTCAAAAAGTTTCTGTCAGTGTGCACTATCCATAGAGCTGCCTGCCTTGAATGCATCTATTCTCTCTCTCTCTCTCTCTCTCTCTCTCTCTCTCTCTCTCCTGCTCATTTCTCTCCCCTCCATCTCAGAGAAACCATCTGTTGAGCCATTTACTCTGTTATTAACTAATTGGGAAATTGAATTTATTCAGTGACTTGCCAATCTGGTAGCTAACATTTAAAAAATTTACCAAAGACTCGGGTTGGAATCAGAGACAATTCAAAGGAAACTGGGAAGGGACAGCTGCTGGGAGAAGTTGGGGACAGCCAGACTAGAAAATGTGAAGGCCCTGAATGCAGACAGCAGTGTGTGTCCTTAGGGGAACCAGGGGCCAGTTCTGTCTAGATGGGCAGCAGTGCTTTTTAAAGATGCATTTATTTTTATTTTATGTGTATGAATGTTTTAACCTGCATGTATGTTAGTGCATTGAGTGCAAGCCTGGTACAGACGGAGGCCAGAATAAGGTGTCAGATCTCCTGGCACTGGAGTTAGGTTCAAAGCAGGCCCCCAAAATGGCAGTGCAATCAAAAATGTCCTAAATGACAATCTGGGCTTAGCTAAGGCAGAATTCTGATCATCTAGACAAAGCAAGAAAATAGCACATAAATTTGAACAGATTTCTTATTCTTCAAGAAGTGCTATCATTCTTCAAGATGTTTCTTTGTGGCAGAAGGCTTGTTGGTTTTGGTTTATAATAACATCTCTCTATGTAACTCAGATTGGTCTTGAACTTGGTGGTTGTCTTAGTTACTTTTCTAATGAGGTGATAAAATATTGTAACCAAGAGAGAACTAGTTTAACTGGGAATTTACATTGAGACCCTTAGAGTCCATGACCATCGTGGGGAGCATGGCAACAGGCAGGCAGGCAGGGATGATGCTGGAGTAGTAACTAGGAGCTTGCATCTCGATTCCTGAGCAGGCCATGAGCTTTTGAAACCTCAAAGCCCATTCATTCCCAGTGAAACCCCTCCTCTAAGAAGGCCACACCTACTAATCCTTCCCAAGTAGTTCCACAACCGGACCGAGTATTCAGACATGAGCCTGTGGTGGCCAGTCTCATTCTAACCACCACAGCCATCTTCCTGCCTCGCCTCCCGAGTGCTGAGATTGTAGGCCTGTGTACCACACCTGGTTTCCATGTGAACAGGAATGCCTGCAGCTGCTTATACCTTAGAGTAACCAATAAAAGAAATCTGCAGTTACACATTGTCTTAGGGTTACTCTTGCAGTCACTGTATTCTTGCTGTGGAGGGACACCATGACCAAGGCAATTCTTACAGGAAAGAAACAGTTTAATTAGGGCCTTGCTTACGGTTTCAGAGGTTTAGTCCATTATCATCATGGAAGGGAGAATGGCAGCAGGGAGCTTGGCATGGCATGGCAGGCTGGTGCTGGAGAAGTAGTTGAGAACCACATCTGTATCTGAAGGCAGAGAGAGGGACTCTAGGCTTGGCATGGACTTTTGAAATCTCAAAGCCTACCACCAGCGACATAGTTCTTTCAGTAAGGCCACACTTACAAATCCTTTGAGTCCTTTCAAATAATGCTACTCTCTGGTGCCTAAGCATTCAGATATACAAGCCTGGGTGCCATTCTTAGTCAAACCACTACAGCTACTATTGCTGGAATGAAACACCATGACCAAAGCAACTTGGGGAGGAGGAAAGGGTTCATTTGGCTTCCACTTCTACATCACAGTCTGATGTGGGATTTCCCTCTGTATGCTGTGATTACCAGTGATTAATAAAGAAACTGCTTTGGACCTATAGCAAGGTAGAATTTAGCTAGGTGGGGAAAACTAAACTGAAGGCTGGGAAGAAGAAGGCAGAGTCAGGGAGAAGCCATGGAGCCCCGCTGGACACAGACTCTGGAACTTCACCCGGTAAGCCACAGCCTGGAGGCGATAGACAGATTACTAGAAATGTGTTAAATTGTGATGTAAGAGCTAGCCAATAAGAAGTTAGGGCTAATAGGCCAAACAGTGATTTAATTCATACAGTTTCTGTGTGGTTATTTCAGTTCTGGGCAGCCCCTCACAACAACAGTCCATCTTCAAAGAAGTCAGGACAGGAACTAAAAGAGGGCAAGAACGTGGAGGCAGGAGCTGATGCAGAGGCCATGGAATGGTGCTGCTTACTGACTTGTTCCTCATGGCTTGCTCAGCCTGTTTTCTTTTTTATTCTTTTTTTTTTCTTTCTCCTCCCCCCTACTTTTTCTCCCAAGACAGGGCTTCTCTGTGTTGTCCTAGCTGTTCTGGAACTCACTTTGTAGACCAAATTAGTCTCAAACTCACAGAGATCCACCTGCCTCTGCTTCCTGAGTGCTGGGATTAAAGGCGTGCACCACTACTGCCTGGCTTCAGCCTGTTTTTCTGTAGAACCCTGTACCACCAACCCATGAGTGGTACCACCCATAATGGTCTGGCACCTCCCACATCAATCACTAATTAATAAACTGCTCTCCAGACTTTGCCTACAGCCTGTCCTATGGAAGTATTTTGTCAACTGATGCTCCCTCCTCTCCCATGACCCTAGCTTGTGTCACGTTGAAATAAAACTAGCCAGCACACTAATCTTACTTGATTTTTATACAACTAATCTTTAGACAGACTAACCTGACAGTGTAATAAGCCAAATCCATTTGAGTAAAAGACATTAGATTCCTTCCCCCACCCCCCAAAAATGTTTGCAGGGCTGTTGAGATGGTTCAGTGGATAAGGGAGCTTACCACCAAATCTGATGACCAGAATTCAATCTCCAGGACCAACATGGTAGGAAGAGAGAACATTTCCACGAGTTTTCCTACACATACACACGTGTGTGCACACACATGCACATAATAAAAAAACAGTTATTTTCATTTAGTCAAGGAAATTGAAGCGATATCCCAAATAATATAGGTTTAGTCATTGTCCTTGGTTGCCTCGCAGAACTTAAAGTTAAGATTTTATACCTGAAGATCCCATACATTTCAGATATAGGACTTTAAAGAACTGAGCTGGAAATGATCTGATATGGAAAGGTATAGAAGCTGCCAAGTGAGAAAAACAGTCCTGCCCAGGTGTAAAGCCTACCAGCCATGGCAAAGACCACTCTGACAAGAGAGCCCCAAGGACGCAATATCTATATTGGGGGTACCAACAACTCTCTATTTGGACTTAAGTTCTACTCACTAGAGTGGAAGTCAAGCCTGGTGCTAGAAACCTAGCTAGCTGATGGGAGACGTCATGACCCTAGAGAAGAACCTACTACTGCAGTTTTCCCAAACCGATACAATTTCTAACTGCCTTTTCACCGTTGCTACTTACACCCAGTTAGATCAATGTAGCTCTTCCTTCTCATCAGAGACGCCTCTTTATGCAGTAGGTGGCAACGAGGACAAGGATTCACTACTGGTCAAATGCAGAGAACGCATGGCTGTGGGGTACCCAACCCCAGGTGACACACCTGCCACACAACCTCTACATCGAGAGCTTAGGACACGGTGTGGAGGAGAGGGGAGGAAGATTGACAGAAGCAGAGGGACCAGAGCATCTGCTGCAAGATAGTATCTTCTGTAGGTGATGGGGAAGCCATCACCTGAACAAGGCCTGCACAGTGATAGCACTGATTGACATGCCATTGTGGGTTGGGAAAATCTCAACGGACCTACCTCTAAATGAAGAACTACAGTCATGGCTTCTGGGAGAGAGAAAATGAGTCCTTTCCAAGGAGGAGCTCCCTGATCAGGAATCCAATTCCAAGTGTTTAGCACTAAACAAATACACATGCAGGTAGGCAACAGCTCAATAGGCTGTGTGTGTGTGTGTGTGTGTGTGTGTGTGTAAAACAATAATTGAAGAGATCATGAATTTCAGGCCTCCTGAGGAATGGGTTTACTACAGCAAAGCTTGATTTTAATGTAATAGTTTCTTCAATTTACATTATAATCTCTGTATTAAGAAAATAAAATAAGGAATAGAAATTAATGTTCATACTACCTATCTCAAGAAGAAACTTTTGAGATGTTATATAATCTTGTTTTCTCTCTCTCTGACTCTCTCTCTCTCTGACTCTCTCTCTTACACACACACACACACCCCTTCTGTCATTCCATCCCATCCATTTGCTTTTCTTTCCTTACAATGCTGGAGAATAAAACCCAGGTCCTAGTTGAATGCTAATGTACTACAATAATAGGGAAACTAACGCGTCCATGACTACTCTTTAACTGTGGAGGGGCCACCCCATAGATGGCAACAGATCTGGTGCTGGATCTCTTATGTGCCTGACTCCAAAATTCATGCACGAAGTTTATTGTAACAAAGTTTATTGTACTAAAGATCGGTTGGTAAGATTATATCTTTTGTTTCTTCCATCTGACCAACATTTTCCTCTACAGTCCCTCAGCGCGATCCAATCTCCACGAATGTTTCCTTCAGTTCACAGCTGTTGTCTGACCTGTTTTCCTGACAGAAAACAACAGACACATGAGCTTTGCTTTCTCCAGAAACTACAGAGAATTGCTTCTGTAATGTTCTTTACTAGTTGTGAAGGTTTGTTTTAATTACGTATTTTATTTTATCTTTTCTTGTGGAAATTGCATCCTGCATCCCCACAGCCTATGGGGCTTTATGTTGTTGTGGGAGATCTTTGTTTTTGTTTTTATTTGTACAATATATATTGATCCTGTTTTTCCATCCCCCAACTTTTCCTAGATCCTCCCCACCTCCTTATAGCTCAACTTCATGTAATCTATCTCTTGCCTCCTTCTTCCCTCCCCCCAAACCAAAAACTAGTGTTCTGCAACAGAGCAGAGCACCATTGAGTGTATCAGCCACACTCTAGGACAAGGAGAAATTGGCCAACATAGAAGAACTCCCACGTTTTGCTTCTGTGAACTTTTTGTTTCACTTTGTTTTGTTTTGATTTTTTTGTCTTATTGGTTTTTTGTTTGTTTTGATTTTCATTTTTTGTGAAGACTCTTGCTTTGTGATTTTTAAATCAGTTAGCTGACCCAGCATGTTGTGAAATATTTGTACACTGTGTGAGAATGTATTGCTGTGATTGGTATAACAAAAAGCCGAACAGCCAATAGCTAGGTAGAAGGTATAGGTGGGATTCCCAGGGAGAGAAAAGAAGAAGAGAGAAAGGAAGAGGAAGAAGAATTGAGGCACAGAGGAGATTCCAGGAGACAGGGAGAGGAAATAGGAGGTACAAGATGAAAGAGAGGTAATGCCATGTGATAGAATGTAGAGTAATATAAATCAATTAAATTATAAGAGCTACTTAGGAAGCAGCCTAAGACATAGGCTGAGCTTACATAATTAATAAGTCTCTGTGTCATTTGGGAGCTGTCTAGTGAGACAGAAAAAGACTCCATAATATATGATGTCCAATGTACAGGCACATATTTCCACATAGGACCTGAGAAAGCTTTTTAAAAGAGTTCCAGACACACAAACATGGAGCCAAACACGGCTTCCTAGTCCTGTAGTCTCTCAGGCAGGCCTTGGTGCACAGAGGCTCCCAGCTGCTGCCCACAGGCTTGGGCCGGCCAGCGGCATGTGCGGAGCCGCACATCAGGTTTAAGGGTTGGCTCGCACTGTCAGAGAAGGCTGTATGCCTGCAGGATAGTGGCCCAGACTAAGAAAACCTTTAAACAGGTACAGTAAAAAAAATGGATATAAACAGTCATAGAAAAGTACTTTTAAAACAATAAAGTCCTTAAAAAAGAATAAAATAATAAAAAATAATAAGCCAATTAAAGATTGGCAATATACAGGACATTAGTGTAGGCAGAAGTTTCTGTCCTACCCACAGTTCCCAAATAACCAACACAGAGGATAATATTAATTATAAATTCTTGGCTAATAGCTCAGGCTTATTACTAACTAGCTCTTACAACTTATATCAACCCATTTCTGTTGATCTATGTGTTGTCATGTGACTCGTGGCTTTACCTGTCCTCCAGCGTGTCTTGTTCCCTCTGTGTCTCCTGGCGACTTCCCTAACTCTGCCCTTCTTCCTCCCAGCATTCTCAGTTTAGCTGTCCTGCTGTTCAGCCTAGCTACTGGCCAGTTCACAGTATACAGAAGGGTTACTCCACAACAATCTGGATCCTGTATGATGTTTTGTTGACTCTAAATTTTTTGAATGCTGATAAGCGAACAGCAGCTGCTGAGAGACGTTGGATTATGGAAGGGACCTGCTAACTTAAACCAGCCTAGATACTTTATAGATGTCTTGGCTTCAGAATGGAATTCAGGAAATGTGTTATGTTGGAGAAGAGATTATGTCTTTATTTTCACAGGAAACAAAAAGCTATTCATTCCTTCAAAGTTAATAGAGATGAGATCAGATTTGACCAGGGGAGACCTCCTGAGAATCTTAGCTACAGACATGAGGGAGGAAGACAGGAAAGACTACAGGACAGGTGACATGTATGCTGATTTCTCTACATGGGAACAGCTCTGAGACTGGATGAGATGTGATAAATCTTGTTGGCTACAGAATCCTTCTGACTTACTATTACATGTCATTTGTTCATATGGCATGGATAGAGGTTTAGTTATACAATTCAAACAGACTTATAAAGTTAACAGATTCTTTTTACCTGGTCAAACATAGAACAAAAAAATAATTTTTAGCTGATTTTTGCACACTGCACATTCTACACTTGTGTTAAAACAGATATATATGTTACCTTTAAAAGTTTATGTGTTTTCAGAAAAAAAGGACCAAATGCCAATGAAGATAAGTAGCCCAGGTGATCCAGGCTCTCAGAATGCCTCTGTTGTGTAGGCCCATATTTCTACATGGTATGGGGACCAGAATCACAGGCCATAGTTTGCACCTGCCACACAGGAGGTGGTCACCTCCCTAACAGGGTCAGGATATGCTAATGTTGTTCTGCTCCTTCTTTGTAATTTGGGGGATGACTGAAAAGAGATGTTAATTTGGCCTACTTGACAGAGCTGGCATACATAGCAGGAAGATAGGGAGACGTGACAAAATGGGCATCGAAAGGTGTGGTCAAAGCTGTGGTCATGACCAGAGATATTCACCTGGTTACCTAGGAAACAGAATGCAAATGAATTTCCCCCTCAGTTTGTTTTGGTATATGAGGCTGTTTAGAGAAAAAATGGAGGAATTTTCAGGATGTGAACTCAGGATTTCATGAGGGATCACTGAGAATCTCCCTCCCGATAAAGCCGTGTGAGTTGTCTCAATTATTCCCACGCCTCCATGCTGGTCCAGAGAAATAATTTAGGGTCCAGGCTGGCACTGGATCACGACACTGCTACAAGTATCCTCAACGTTCTACATCCAAAACAATTTAAAGCTGCTAGCTGAGGTGGTCCAGCCTCACGCACCGCTCCAGGCTTCAGAGAGGCCGTGTGCTTTTCCATCACATGGAGACTGGACAACAAATGTTATAGCTGGTTTCCCAGAAGTTGACTATAATCTTAATTTTCTCAGTATCCCCTAAAGATGTAGTTGCCTCCAAACAACAGGAAATAGTCCAGCAAACACAACTATATTCCCAAGAGGTATGGTGGGTGGGTGGTTTTGGGTTGTTTGGTGGGTTATGGGTGTTTGGCATTGTTTGGGGGGGTTGCAATTTTTTACTGGTCATGGTAAGGGAGGAAACTAAGCAAGGGAGATTGGGTTCAAGGATCTCTTTCTGAAAAAATGGGGGATATAGAAATTATATGGTAAAGGTAGATTATTGAATCTACTTTCAAACTAAAAAAAGCAGCTACCAGTCTCAAATAGTTTACATTGGTATAGATTTTTGTATATTGACAAAAATTTAAGGTTATTTTTATTTTGCTATGTATATGTTTCTATTCTTGCTTAATATATTGTACCAATGTAGCTCATTTAAAAATGTAATGTAAAGTTCTAGTCCTTGAAAGCTATTAAGGATAATAAAGAAATACAGGTTAATACTCATCTATAACAATCAAACTTGTAGTCATGTTAGGTATATTTTTGAGGTCAAACAGAGATATATTTTAGATAGATAGGTGATCTTCAAATACTTCAAAGGCCTAAATATGGCATTAAAGATGTTTTCATGACATAAGTCTTTTCATGACAATGAGACATGTCTGCTCCTAGCAGTACCAGTTTACTTCGAAAAAGGATGATAGGCGTTAGAGAACCTCCATATGGCATTTGCTTTCTATGTGGCAGAGTTAGCACGGGACAGAGAAATTGTCCTGGCCTCAACTGCTGACATTATGCTGTCCAAATTGGACAGGCAGAACACAAAAGTGACTGCCAAACTTTGCCAAGACAAGGTAGGACAGTCCTTCAGAATTCTTGCTTCACAGAAAAGTCTGTTGGATATCCCTGGCCTGTAGACTGAAGATGGATGCCCTAACATTGCAGAGGAACCTTAGGTGACTGTCCAGGCAGCCAGCTGTTTCTGTCATTTCTATAGGTTTGAAAGTTGTGTGCTCAGCCAGGCGGTAGTGGCACACACCTTTAATCCCAGCACTCGGGAGGCAGAGGCAGATGGATCTCTGTGAGTTCAAGACCAGCCTGGTCTACAAGAGCTAGATCCAGGACAGGCTCCAAAGCTACAAAGAAACCCTATCTCAAAAAAAGAAAAAAGAAAAAAAAGAAAAAGAAAATTACTTAGGCATAGAACTTTGGACTTACTAAGATAGGAAAGATAATACAGTATTTTCTCTGAATTTACCATTGAACTGGACATTGTGATGTAATTATTACCTGATAATTGTTCTTATTGTAGATAGTTTTACTATGTTAGAGTTCAAAGCTTCCTTCTTATTTAGACACAAATGGGGAAATGTGGGCTGTCTGTGCACTGTGTGCAGATGAACTGCTGTGACTGGTGTAGTAAAGAGCTGAATGGCCAATAGCCAGGCAGGAGAGGATGAGCGGGATTTCTAGTAGTGAGAGAGGAAGTCAGAGGGATGGCTCTAGGTGCAGGAGATGCCAATGGGATGCAAAACAAGTCAGGACAGAGGAAAGCTAACCAAGCCATGTGATAGAACTTGGATTAATAGAAATAGGTCAACTAAGTTATGATTAATTAAGTTAAGTTAGGTTAATTAGGTTAATTAAGTTAATTAAGTTATAGCTAGTATAAGAAAAAAGCCTAAGCTAAGGCCAAACTTTTATAATTAATAATAAATCTCTGTGTCATTATTTGCAGGTGGCAATCCCAACGAGAGAGCTTATTAACCAGCCCTCTATTGTTTCTCTACATAATAAAGAGCAGAGAAAGCTTGCTGGCAGGATTTCCATGAGTGCTTGGGTTAAAACCCTCTGATTAGGATGTCTTGAGTCTAAGGTGACAGCTCCCTGTTTCTGAAGACAAACGCAACACTTTTCCTTCCATCAGACCTCAGGCTGGCTACTGCTGGCTCAAAATAGATGGGTAAGTTTCTCTTTAAAAGCACCTAAGACTAGGGTAATAGACATATCTTAGTTACATATGCCCCTCATCTCTTCCTTCGGGCAACTGCAGTATTCTGCCAAAATAGAATCCAGAGAGGAAAAACAGGGCAAACTGTGGGAATAGTAAAGCAAAGAATAGTAAACTAATGAAGTTTTTCAATGAATTAACATTTTAAAAATTGTGTTAAGAACTGTGTTTAGTCAGACTGTAATGTGAACAGAGGAACTGACTCTAGGCAAAGAGCTATGGGGAAGTATGGGAGATTTCATTACAGTTTTAACATGGGTCATAGGAAGGATAGATAGTAAGATGCATGCTAAATCATTACTGCAGTTTCCATTCTCCAGCATGGCAGAGATATAAGACATGGGATTTGAGCCACTGAAAATGATCAAGACAGAGAATTAAGAACAGAGAGTGCAACAGTATCCTGGTATCTATGGAAAGTGGAGTAAGGAACTAAAGCTTAGCAGAGTGCAACACGGTGTGACAGGAGAGTAATCAAGACAGCCTGCAGGAAACGTAGGCCATCTCCAGCAGTCAGCAGAGGAGATGCCAGAAATAGAACCCGTACAAAAGGATAAAAAAGAAAGCAATGAAAAATTAATTACAGCCCCAACCTCAATCATTCCCATCCAGAGAGCGTCATCTTACAGTTTTCTAGATCTTCAGTGATGCACCTCGTACGTACTTAACGTACTTAACGCTTCTGTGCTGTACAGCCAAGGTCCAATTCAGAGCCCTTCTCAAAGTCTTCCAAAGAACTTTACTATGGGAAGAAGTCTGACCCAATGAACAACTTAAGTACATGACTGTTTTTAATTTTTCTTGTTATTTTCATAACACCAAAGACTCATGAGGTTTTTATTTTCCATATGAGCGTATACAAATATTTACTGATCCTTTTGGTTTGGTTTATTTTTAAATTTTAGACTATATATCTGGCAATGGAATTCCCAAACACATGGCTTCTTTAGCATATGTAAAGACCTGGCCTTAAATAAAAATAAAAAAATAAAGATCTGGCCTCAATCTTCAGCACCTCACACACAATTGTGTAAGATTGTGACATACAATTTTGGCAATATTGTATCTCCAGAACAGAACTGGAGATAGAATAGAAATTAAACCTGTGAGAATCCCTCTGGGCCATGTTGGCCTTTAATCCCAGCACTTTGGAGGCAGACGCAAGCAGATCTCTGTGAGTTCAAGGCCAGCCTAGTCTACAGAGTGAGTTCCAGGACAGCCAGGGCTACACAGTGAAACCCTAACTCAAGAAATAAACAACAACAACAAAAACCTGTGATAATCCCCACGCCCAGCTGAAACAAAGGTGATCTTCTCACAGTTTTACATTTGGTCTTTTCTGAACATGAATGTTCTTTCAAAACTTGGGAGGAAAACCAAATATGATAATAAATGAGGCTTCCAAGGAAATGCAAATTGGAACAGTTGGGTCAGGTTTGGTGGTGCACGCCTTTAATCCCAGCAATTTGGAGGCAGATGCAGACAGATCTCTGAGAGTTCAAGGCCAGCCTGGTCTACAAAACAGTTTCCAGGATAGCCAGTGCCATTACACAGAGAAACCCTGTCTTGAAAAACAGGAAAAAAGAAAGGTTAAAAAAATTGGGGGTGGTACAGTTGGTATTTGTACAATTAAATTAGATAATTTTTGGAAAGTAGGTTGAATAAGCAAAATAGAATCTTGTCCATCTTGTCCCCATGCCTGACAGATACCAACTGTAGGCCCTGAGTAAATGAAATGAAGGTGGCAAATGACCCATGAGGTACCTGCCAATCATAAACAAATGGAGTCTGGAAGGTCAAGAGAGAGTATTTCAACGAGCCGTGGTCAACCAAAATGACCACTGGACACTACCCTGATTTTTTTTATTACAGTACCGGGCATTGAACTCAGGTTGCCCCACACATGCAGTGCATACTATATCGTGAAGCTGCATCCCACCCCACTGACTGATGGGAGAACTAAGTAGACACGCACTCATTGAACTTGGCAAACTGAAAGTTCATGACATTCAAGAGAGCAAGAAGGATGAGGAAAGAGATGGAGAGGAAGGAGCTGACATGAGGCCAAACTAATTTTTTGTTTTAACGAGGTGGGGGGTAAAAGAATCGCAGACAATGGTGTGAATTCATCAGATCTGAGCACTTGGAATGTGCTTCCCTTCCCAACAGTCTGACATGGGTTATTGAATTCCATCTAAATAGCAAAGGTTCCTGTTTCTCAAGACAGGGTTTCTCTGTGTAATGGCACTGGCTATCCTGGAAACTGTTTTGTAGACCAGGCTGGCCTTAAACTCTCAGAGATCTGTCTGCATCTGCCTCCAAAGTGCTGGATTAAAGGCGTGCGCCACCAAACCTGACCCAACTATACTCTTATGGTTCCAATTTGCATTTAGGAAGCTAAATCCTATTGCTCCTGTGAAGCAGAGAAGGGAGTCCTGTCAAAACTCATAGTGAGAAAGGGGCAGAGCTCCCACTGTTAACCCATGATGTAGAGCAGTAGAATTTGCATGTCAGGGGCTTGTCAGGTTGCTCATTGGATGAAGTGCTGGCCATGCAAGCCTGGCAGCCTAAGCCCCATCTTTAGCACACATCCACATAAACGCAGGAGAGAACTCCCAAAGTTGTCCTCTGACCTCCATGCGTGTGTACGCATGAATGTATGCATGCACACACACAAACACATCAGCAGCAGCATAGCAGCATAAATAAGAATTATTACTCTTGGAAAGGACCAGAGTTTGGCTCCTAGCATCCACATCAAGGGGCCCACAACCATCCAGAGTTCCAACTCTAGGGTACCTGACCCCCCTCTTTTGGACTCTGCGGGTACGTAGACTCACAAATACACATACCCCACCATACACACAACTATCCACAGAATTTTAAAGAATAATTTTCCTGGGAAAATTAGAAAAGTTTTGTCATATCTTCTAATTTTTCAATGAGATGAAAATATTTCAACTTCTCGAAACATGGGGCATATGTGAGAAAATGTTCACTATTTAGGGTAGGTGGCGTAATTCAATGGCGAGCGCAAGCCTAGCATGTAAGTGTTGCTAAGTTCCACCCCAGGCACAGTCAAAAAACTCCTGCGTTCCTTCAAGCTTCACGTCACGCGTTTAAATGGTTATTTAGAAGGGCCAAGCCTAAGCTAAAGGTCAGCTGCACCAAGGTGGGACCCGGCTCTGTTTCTCCCTGCGGTGTGGCTGTGCACACGTGACTGCAGGGCCTGTGGCTGTGGGCGTGTGGCTGGAGTAAGTGTTGATTTTTCACCTTAGGAGAGATCGTTGGATCTAACTCACTAGATTGTTGCTGTATGAGACCATTCCAGCAGATGCAAATTAACAGTAAGACGGGCTGTCATTATTCTCATGGTCATCATTATTGTTATTGCCCCTCTTTGTACACTGTACGCTGGACATTGTACACGCGTTGGCTTGTATAAAGATAGAAGCCTGTGGGCTTTCTTAGCTGAGTACAGTGAGGAAGGAGAGCAGAAAAGAGGAGGGCGATGGCTATGGCGTAGTAGTCTTCTTTAAATAGCTCGCACGTGGTGTTTTAGCATTCAACCAAAAAAATTAAAAACCTGCCTAATTATATTAAATTGCTTTGCTTGAAAAACTCCTATTTCAAAGTAATAATTTCTGAAAATGGTATTTTCACTGTTTCATGTGAGACACACACCTTAATCACTATAATTCTAAGGTGATTATATGCAAATGTTAGGGGCATTAACTTTTTCTTTATTATAAAATATGCATTGTGTTAAAGTATACAAACTCATCATAAGATGATTTTTCCTCATTAAAATGTGTTGCAGTCTAAATGTTTATAATGATTCAGGTGTTTACTACTTCTTAAATTCAGCATTGTAGGGACTGGAGAGATGGCTCTGCCCTTGCCGTGCAAGGTCCTCGCTGCACAAGGCCCTCGCTATTGCTGACTCGAGTTTGATCCCAGGAACCCAGGTAAAAGTGGAAAGGGACAAAAGACCCCGGAAAAACTTCTCTGACATCTACACCTGTACCATGATGCCTTTGCATGCACGTGCACACGCACACACACACACACACACACATACACACACACACACACACACACACACACACAGACACACACATTGCCAGATACATGTATACACAAAAAATAAATACAATTTAAAAATTAAATAAATTCAACTTTGTATTCACACTTAAATGGAAATCCAATGTTACCAAAACCAATTAGTATATATTAAATGTATAAATATATTAACATATAATGAATATTTATATTACATGTAACATTGTGTTAATATACATTATAGATTTTATATATATTAAGTGGAGTTATGCCACAGGGTGTAATCCTTGCCCCCAATGCCATAGACTATCTAACAAAACCCCAGGCCCAGGCATGGAAAGCCTCTCTTCAGATTGTTGGCAGGGGGTTTCAAGAGACTCCCAAACCATATAGGCTATTGCCATTGCCTTTGGCAGCCTCGGGACTTTATAGTTGAAGACAACACATCCTTTGAATACAATACTTGGAGTAATTAAGCTGGAATTGACCTGGAATCTTCTCTGAGGACTGGTTCACATAATATGAGAAGGTGCCGTGCAAGCTGTCAAGAGAGAAAAACAATAAGTCCTACTCAGATATAAACCATGACAATGACCAGCAGGGCTAGATATCCCCATGGGTACAGTAGTGGCATTTATGTCTTGGGATAGACAATGACTGTCTCATTGAACTTAATAAACAGGAGTCACGCCTGGCAGCCATGGCAGGAGATGACACAGACCCCGGAGAGGAACCTGCTGCTGCAGTTCTCTTCAGCCAATACGACTTGTAACTGCACTCTAAATATTAGTGCTTATACCCATAGACAGTGCAGCTCTTGCCACTCAGCAAAGAAGCCACTGTTTGCAGCAGATGGAGACTATTGCAGAGATCCACAATTGGCCAAAATTTAGAGAGAAGGGGGTTCTGTGGTGCCCAACCCCAGCTGTAATCTCCAATACAGCCCTACAGTTAAGCAGAGGCTATCACGGAAGAAGTAGAATACTGGTAAGAGCCAGTGGACCAGGATGTCTGCAGCGAGACAGTATCTTCTAAATATGACAGCAACTCTTGGCCCATGAGGTCCACAGTTGGTCGCTTGCCCAAGACTACAGCAGTTAATATGCCAACGTGGATTGGGGAAATTGTCACAAGGATCCATCCCCAGACAAAGAGCTCCAGGAAGTCTATTGCTGCGGAGGGAGAGAAAGTCAGAGAATGAGTTTTCCCTGGGGCTGAGCCATATGATAATAAGTGGTCAACACTGGACAGATGGATATAAGACTAATAGTAAATGGACTCCGTAGATGTGTGTGGATGTGGGTGTGCGCACACGCGTGCGTGCGTGCAGATATGATTAAAAGCATAACTGTAGAAGAGGGTGTGAGCTGGAGAAGCATTGGGAGTTTACATGAAAGGAGTGAGAAAGGGAAAGGAATTCTCAGCAATGTTTTTTAACTGAAAGTGTGCAGACGTGCTGGGCCACCTAGGCTGTTTCCATGCCAGTGTTGTACCGTTTCTTGTATCGTTTTTAATTAATTTAATTAATTGCTTCCACTCATTGATGCTGTCCAGCCCTTTAGAATCAGAATCCACTCAGATCTTCTACAGTCCTTTTTATGTTCCCCATTCTGTGGTCTTAGTTTGTATGTATGAGAAATGAAAGATTGAACAAGTTATCTTTACCTTGTGAAGAGGAGAAAATCTCATCTGTTATCCATTTTACTTATGTCATATAGTTGATTCTACGATTAAAATAGCAAAGTGAAATTTAGCATTTGCAGCATATTAATATGCTTTCTTGTCTTGGATTTTCAATCATGCAATTGTTGACCCGAGCAGGAAACATTGGGAAGTTGTCCTAAAGTGCTAGCGATTCTGTTGTGTACTGTGCGAGATAAACACACACATGCCTGTTTGTAAGCTACAGAAGCTGCATATGTTAGAAAGGAAATTTGGCTGACACAACCCGAGTTGGAAATAACAGAGTTCATCTGGACTGCTTTAAGAGAGCGCGATGTGATCTGAGTCTTATGAATTGACTCAGAAGAAAGGAATGAACAACTCATCTTCACTCATCTCCCCCAGGAGTCAAAGAAGACAGAGATGCAAAACCACAGTAGTTCTGCAGTCATCCCAAGGCAGGCCAGCTGTATACAATGACCGTAGTGATTGCAATCATTTTTTCTTCACATGTTGATGCAATATTTATCCTGAGTACTAAGATTCCTCATTAGCTTTTGGTCAAGGACCTTACTATATATCCAAGGAACCATTGTATCCTAACAGGTATGAGGTATGGCTCATGGCACTGTGCATTGTTTTTGTGGGCTTTGTTGTTATCTCTGTTTGGTGCTAAGCATCCAACCCAAGACTAAACGTGAGCTACATCCATAGTCCAGCACATTTTAATTTTAATTTTAAAGAGCTTGTTGTTTCACTAGGTGTATAGAAAGCTTCAGAGACCCTGCACAGAACTCTCTATTATAACATCTATCAAAAGAGGCAAAATGAGCCCTCAGCCCATAGGAAGCATAGTGGGCAGGGGCAAGAATATATGGAGCTCCAGTCTACCTATACTATATAGTGAAACCAGACACACACACACACACACACACACACACACACACACACACACACACACAGAGAGAGAGAGAGAGAGAGAGAGAGAGAGAGAGAGAGAGAGAGGAGGCATAATTGGAACAAGAAGTAACTGTGTGAAGTGTCCATGTTTAAGCTGGATATAAGTGGCAGAAAGTAAGTTTTTATGTCATCTACAACCGTTGAGTGTAGAGCTTTCCTTTCCTGATGGGTTCCGAACACTAGCCTCTGTTGCAGGGTAGCCTCTATAATCAACATTTAATCAAGGCCAAATACCCCACTGTATCAGCCTCTCAAGTTCCCTCTTGATCAGGCTCTCTGGCTGCCAGGCCTGGCACCTCCCACAGAAGGTAGGAGGAGATTGAAATGTGAAACCCAATGTGTTTTGTTTTTCAGTTGAACACCTTGGCCAAATGCTTTCACGGCAAGGAGAGAATGGAAGCTGCTGCTTAACAGAGGATTTAAACTGTCTGCAGGTTGTCATTTGTCTGCATTTCCCTTTCTCTGTTGCTGTAAGTAGCACAGGGTTGGCTGTTCTGTCCTAAATTAGACGCAGTGTTTTATAGCGAGTCCATGGTTTCTGCACTTGACATAAGCCATACTTAATCTGCCTTAGAACGATTGCAGAAACATTGCAAATTTAGACTCTGGAACCTGCTGCTGAAGTACACGCAGCCAGTTTTTCAGCTTCACAGCCGCTCCGTGTGAAGCAGTACGTTGGGAAATCTGTTGCTGGTACACCCTCTTCATATCCTCTTCCCAAGAAGACTCAACATGAGGAAGAAGAGACAGAAGCTACCGCCAAGATCGCAAACATCAGAGAAGCAGCAGCAAGGACTGGCCAGGCTTTCCAACACCCAGACAGCCACGCGCTTCAGAGCTGAGAGCCGCCCCTAAAAGCCTCCCCTTGACTTTTGGGACAAGTGGTAATCCCACCCACTGATGCAACTGATCCTGTTTCAAACTGCTAGTGTTTTCGGTAGGTAGAGAAAAACAGAAAGTAAAAAACCCATTTACATCCCATGGAAAGTGAAAGAGCAATTTGCATTAGGTAACAGTGCTTAACAGAGTTAGGTCAGTGGCCTGGGTTCATTGTGGGATAAGACAGTACAAAAAAGATACTCAGTTACTAGTAATGAGGACACTGTTTTCTTTCCAGGCAGAACAAATTAGCTCAATTCATGTCAGTGTCTTTTTCACTTAAAGAAACAGTCTTGCCTCTAATGAGAAGGTTCTGAGTTTCCTAAAGCTTTTGAAAGACAAGACATTGTATTTTGTGGGGTACCCATCCCCCAGCTTTGACCTTTTTTCCCCCTCTTCCTTTTTCTTTCTTACCTTTTTCTTTTTTTCTTTTCTTTTTTTTTTTCTTTTTCAGACAGAGGTTTGAAGTGTGGCCTAAGCTGTCCTCAAATTCACAGCAATCCTCCTACCTCAGTCACCTGAGTTCGGGGATTATAGGTGTTCTTCACAGTGCCATTAGTGATATTTTTCCAAACTTGAGTGTAAAATAACTTCTTTGCCTATAATCTTAACCAGTTTTTTTATTTGTGCTATGCTAAAAATTAGAATATAAGTGATAATAAACAAGTCTTTTTTCCCTCTATTTTTAAAAACTATTTAAAATTTTTTATTTATGAGTATGTTTGTGTCTCTCTGTGTGTATGTATGTGTCTCTCTGTGTGTATGTATGTGTCTCTGTGTGTGTATGTCCGTGTGACATGTGTGCAGGTGCCCATGCAACCTAGAAGTGTTCTTCAGATCCCCTGCAGCTGAGTTATATAGTTGTGACCCAGCTGATTTGGCTCCTCTAAAAAAGCAGTGTGACTTCTCATCTTCTGAGCCATCTCTTACCCCGTTATTCATTTTGATCGTGTTTATTTATTTGTGTGAGGAATGTGTGTGTGTCCCATGGTACTTGGATGGATATCAGAGGACAACAGGGCTTGGTCCTCTCCTTCCACCATGTATGTTCTAGGGCTTGAATTCAGGTTACACGTGCCTTTCCCTATTAAGCCGTTTCTCTGTGTTGGGGGGTATTCACCAGAGAAGATTACTTGGATGTAGTTTTAAGCCAATATTTGTTACCCAGCTGGCAACAACACTGGGTGTTTAGGATCCCAGTGTAGCCCCAAACTTTTCTCTGGGTGAGCTTTTAAACACAAAAACCATGTTCTGGATTGACATTCTTCAGTTAACAAAAACAGTTAGCCAGAAACAGAGCTACAAAGGCCAAAAAGCAAGGCTAGTATATTTAGTCTTTTGTGGAACTATAGACTTTGATAGATTAGGCCTTTGTTTTAGTTTTGGCAGGGGTGCTACCTACATGTTGAGTTTTACAGGCTGAGTGGTACTTCCACCATGGAGTTAGTCTTGCTAAGGTCTCAGAGCCTACTAAGTCCAGGGCCCTGTTACATTCCCCACTGGTCTTAGTGAATAAGCCAGACCATGGACTCATCTTGCTCTAAAGAGGTGTAGTTGGACAGATTCAACACAATGCCCAGCAAAATTCTTCAAAGACCTCGAAAGAATGGTACCCAACTTCATATGGAAAAGCAAAAAACCCAGGATAGCCATAACAATCCTGTACAATAAAAGAACTTCTGGAGGCATCA
>PVIU01016092.1:0-46077 GCA_004026605.1 Ondatra zibethicus | reverse complement strand
TGTTTGCAAGGGGTGGAGTCCTCCCAACAGTGAAGGCTTGGCGGCCTGGTTCAGTTTGTGGTGGACGGGTGGAGACTGTTCACATCATGGCAGACCAAGAAGCTGAGAGTAGCAAGAACTCTGGGCCCAGGCTAGAAACTTCAGAGGCCTTCACCTAGTGGTCTGCTCCTCCAAAGCCCATCTCTCAGAGGTCCTCAGATGCCTAAGTATTCTCACCTACTACAGAACAAGTCTGTAAGGGACAATACAGAACCAAACCTTACCAGGATGTTCACTAATTGGACTTGTTACACTTTTTGAAGGACATTTGCACATAGCTTTTGAACCTTAACACATAGTACATTGTGGCTTAAGTACTATTCTTAGTTTATGGTAAGGACAATGTAGACATGAAGGTATTACATTGAATATCTGTGAGCACTTGATTTCCTCAAGCTCTGCCATATGCTTTCTCTAAGAATAAGCTAATTTTAGCAAAAATTTAGAATCGATGAGTGTTTGCTTAAACTACACAAACACCCCTTACTCCTGCTGTTTTCCTGCTAGAATCTTTACATATAAGGTTTACTATGTTACTCTTCCCATTCTGATTTTGTGTTTTCTAAATAAGTTCTTAGATTAGAAGGCCTTTAGGAAGTGAGGAGTAAATCTCTAAGGCTGGAAGGAGAGTATGCAAGCACTTTCTCATCCTGTCCTGTGGAACACGGAGTAACACCAACCAGAGATACTCATGTCTAGTCCCTGAATTTGCCATGTCACCTCCCAGAATTGTTCATGTCTAATCCCTGAAGTTTGCCATGTCAGTTCACATGTAAAAGGTCTTTACAGATGGAAATAAATTTAGGCCTTGGGATGGAGATATTACTTTTTTCTTCTGAAAGTTTCATTAGCCATGAGCTGAAGCAAAACTATTTTCTTTGTATGTTTATTACCTTAGATATTTTGTTAGAGTGATGGAAAGCTGGATCAAGGTAAATGCTTACACCATTTTCAATTCCAATACGTACCCACAAACCCAGGCTTACAGAAAGTACTAGAAGGAAAACATCAACCAAAGGAAGCCAACAACACCCACAATAGCACAGACATCTGACAACCCCCCACCAACACAACTCAAAGAAAGGAAACACACAAACACTACCACCACAAAAAAAAATTCGGCATTAACAACCACTGGTCGTTAATATCGCTTAATATCAGTGGACTCAATTCACCTATAAAACGGCACAGGTTAAGAGAATGGATACAAAAACAGGATCCAACATTCTACTGTTTACAAGAAACACACTTCAAAGACAGATACTACCTCAGAGTAAAGGGTTGAGAAAAGGTTTTCCAAGCAAACAACCTAAGAAACAAGCTGGTGTGGTTATCCTAATATCTAACAAAATTGATTTCAAACTAAAATCAGTCAGAAGAGAGAGAGAAGGACACTTTATACTCATAACAGGAACAATTAATCAAGATGAAGTCTCAATCCTGAATATCTATGCCCCTAATATAAAAGCACCCACATATGTAAAAGAAACATTATTTGAACTAAAATCACACATCAAACCCCACACACTAATAGTAGGAGATTTCAACACTCCTCTCATCAATGGACAGAGAAATAAGAGAACTAACAGATGTACTGAATCAAATGGACTTAACAGACATCTATAGAATATTCCACTCAAACAGGAAAGAATATACCTTCTTCTTAGTGCATCATGGAACCTTCTCAAAAATTGATCACAAAGCAAACATCCACAGATACAAAAAAATTGGAGTAACCACCTGTGTCTTATCAGACCACCATAGATTAAAGTTAATTTAACACCATTTCCACCCCCAGAAAGCTCATGGAAACTGAACAGTCAACTACTGAACCACCCCTGGATCAAGGAAGAAATAAAGAAAGAAATTAAAGTCTTCTTTGAATTCAACGAAAATGAAGACACAACATACCCAAACCTATGGGACACTATGAAAGCAGTGCTAAGAGGAAAGTTCATACCACTAAGTGCCCACATAAAGAAAACGGAGAAAGCACACATTAGAGACTTAACAGCACACCTGAAAGCTCTAGAAAAAAAGAAGCAGACTTACCCAGGAGAAGTAGAAGACTGGAAATAATCAAACTGAGGGCTGAAATCAACAAAATAGAAACACAGAAAACAATACAAAGAACCAATGAAACAAAGAGCTGGTTCTTTGAGAAAATCAACAAGATTGACAAACCCCTATCCAAACTAATCAAAAGGCAGAGAGAGAACATGCAAATTAACAAAATCAGGAATGAAAAGGGGGACATAACAACAGACAATGAGGAAATTCAGAGAATCATTAGGTCTTACTACTAAAGCCTGTATGCCACAAAATTGGAAAATGTAAAAGAAATGGACAGGTTTTTAGATAAATACCATATACCAAAATTAAATCAAGACCAGGTGAACAATTTAAATAGACCTATAAGTCATGAGGAAATAGAAGCTGTCATCAAAAACCTCCCAACAAAAAAAAGCCCAGGACCAGATGGTTTTAGTGCAGAATCCTACCAGAACTTCCAAGAAGAGCTAATATCTATACTCCTTAATGTGTTCCACATAATAGAGACAGAAGAGTCAATACCAAACTCTTTTTATGAAGCTACAGTAACCCTGATACTAAAACCACACAAAGACTCAACCAAGAAAGATAATTACACACCAATCTCACTCATGAACATGGATACAAAAATTCTCAATAAAATACTGGCATACCAAATCCAAGAACACATCAAAAAAAAAATCATCCATTATGATCAAGTAGGCTTCATCCCAGAGATGCAGGGCTGGTTCAACACAGGAAAATCTATCAATGTAATCCATCATATAAATAAACTGAAAGATAAAAAAAACATATGATCATTTCATTAGATGTTAAAAAATCATTTGACAAAATTCAACACCCCTTTATGATAAAGGTACTGCAGAGATTAGGGATACAAGGATCATATATAAAAATAATAAAAGCAATATACAGCAAGCTGACAGCTAACATCAAATTAAATGGAGAGAAAGTCAAAGTGATTCCACTAAAATCAGGAACAAGACCAGGCTGTCAACTCTCTCCATATCTCTTCAATATAGTGCTTGAAGTTCTAGCAATAGCAATAAGACAGCATAAGGAGATCAAGGGGATTTGAATTGGAAAGGAAGAAATCAAATTTCATTATTTGAAGATGATATGATAGTGTACATAACTGACCCCCAAAACTACCAGAGAACTCCTACAGCTGATAAATACCTTCAGTGATGTGGCAGGATACAAGATCAGCTCAAAAAAATCAGTAGCCCTCCTACACACAAAGGATAAAGAAGCTGAGAGGAAAATCAGAGAAACATCACCTTTCACAATAGCCACAAATAGCATAAAGTATCTTGGGGTAACACTAACCAAGGAAGTGAAAGATCTATTTGACAAGAACTTTAAGTCTTTGAAGAAAGAAATTGAAGAGGATACCAGAAAATGGAAGGAGCTCCCATGCTCCTGGATTGGTAGGATCAACATAGTAAAAACGGCAATTCTACCAAAGGCAATATACAGATTTGATGCAATCCCCATCAAAATCCCAACAAAATTATTCACAGACCTTGAGAGAACAATAATCAACTTTATATGGAAAAACAAAAAACCCAGGATAGCCAAAAAAATTGTATACAATAAAGGAACTTCCAGAGGCATTACCATACCTGACATCAAACTCTATTACAGAGCTACAATAATGAAAACAGCTTGGTATTGGCATAAAAACAGAGACCTTGATCAATGGAACCGAATTGAGGACCCAGATACTAAGCCACAAACTTATGAACACCTGATTTTTGACAAAGAAACCAAAATTACACAATGGAAGAAAGAAAGCATCTTTAACAAATGGTGCTGGCATAACTGGATGTCTGTAGAAAATGAAAATAGATCCATATCTATCACCATTCACAAAACTCAAGTCCAAATGAATTAAAGACTTCAATATAAATCTGACCACACTGAACCTGATAGAAGAGAAAGTGGAAAGTAGCCTGCAATACATGGGCAAAGGAGACCACGTCCTATGTATAATGCCAGTAGCATAGACAATAAGAGCAACAATGAATAAATGGTACCTTCTGAAACTGAAAAGCTTCTGTAAAGCAAAGAACACAGTCATTAAGACAAAAAGGCAACCTTCTGAATGGGTGAAGATCTTCATCAACCCCACATCAGACAAAGGTCTGATCTCCAAAATATACAAAGAACTCAAGAAACTAGACATTAAAATTCTAAATCACCCATTTAAAAAATGGGGCACTGAACTGAACAGAGAATTCTCAACAGAAGAATTTCCAATGGCCAAAAGATACTTAAGGTCATGTTCAACTTCCTTAGCTATCAGAGAAATGCAAATCAAAACAACTTTGAGATGCCATCTTACACCTGTCAGAATGGCTAAAATCAAAAACACTAATGACAGCTTATGCTGGAGAGGATGTGGAGTAAGGGGAACACTCATCCATTGCTGGTGGGAATGCAAACTTTTGCAACCACTTTGGAAATCAGTGTGGCGGTTTCTCAGAAAATTGGGAGTCAACCTACCTCAGGATCCAGCAATTCCACTCTTGGGAATATACCCAAGAGATGCCCAATCATACTACAAAAACATTTGTTCAACCATGTTCATAGCAGCATTATTTGTAATAGCCAGAACCTGGAAACAACCTAGATGCCCCTCAATGGAAGAATTTATAAAGAAAGTGTGGCACATCTACACATCAGAGTACTACTCAGTGGAAAACAATGACATCTTGAATTTTACATGCACATGGATGGAAATAGAAAACACTATCCTGAGTGAAATAACCCAGACCCAAAAAGATGAATATGGTATGTCCTCACTCATATGGATTCTAGCCATAAACAAAGGACATTGAGCCTATAGTTCATGATCCTTGAGAAGCCAAGTAATAAGGTGAACCCAAAGAAAAACATATATAGATCCTCCTGGAAATTGGAAGCAGACAAGATTGCCAGGCAAAAGTTGGGAGCATAGGGGTGATGGTGGGATAGGGGGAAGGGGTGAGGGAAAGAGAGAGGGGAGGAGGGGGAGGTTTGGGGAGAGTTTTGGGGAGTGGGATGGTTGAGATGGAGGAAGGACGGATATGGCAGCAGGGAAAAAGATATCTTAATTAAGGGAGCCATTTTGGGGGTGGCAAGAGGCTTGGCCCTAGAGGGATTCCCAGGTGTCCATGGGGATGTCCCCAGCTAGGATCGTGGGCAGTAGAGGAGATGGTGCCTGAACTAGCCTTGTCCCATAGTCAGACTGATGACTATCTTGAATATCACCATAGAACCTCGTCCGGAGATAGATGGAGATAGAGATAGTGACCCACATCAGAGCACAGAGCTCCCAAGGTCCAGTTGAAGAGCAGAAGGAGGTAGAAGAGCAAGGAAGTCAGGACCACAAAGGGTTGGTTCACCCACTGAGACAGTGTGCCTGATCTAATGGGAGCTCACCAAATCCAGCTGGACTGGAACTGAACAAGCATGGGATCAAACTGGACTATCTGAATGTGGCTGACAATTGGGGCAGACTGAGAAGCTAATGATAATGGCACTGGGATTTGTCTCTATGGCATGTTCTGGCTTTTTGGGATCCTATTCTATATGGATGCACACCTTCCTAAGCCTGGAGGGAGTAGGGAGGGCCTTGGACTTCCCACAGGGCAGGGCACCCTGCCCTCTATTAGGACTGGCAGGGGAGAGGGGAGGGTAAGTGGGGGAGCAGGATGGAAGTGGGAGGAGAGGAGAAAGTGGAAATTTTGAATTTTATTATTTATAAAGTAATAAAAAATTTTAAATAAAAATAAACACAACAAACATAAAAACTGAAAATTACACAAAGTGCCATCATTACAGAAAATGATGCCACCCACAGGTACATACTGGCAGCACTAACTGGGCCCAGTGAGTTATGAAGAAGAAAAAGGAGGAGGAGGAGGAGGAAGAGGAAGAGGAGAAAAGGAAAAAGAGGAGAAAAGCCTAAATTTGGGGAGGGGCGTGGAGGGAGCTGGAGAGGGAATGATAAAAATATATCATGTGCATGTGTGAAATTCTCAAAGAATAAATTAAAAATAAGTTCTTAAAAATTAAATTTTGACTGAGTATTTGACACTCCTGAGCACAAAAGCTCATGTTTTTATTTTATAGTCATCAATGCTGAAAATACTGATTTGCATGAATAATAAAACACAAAATGGAAGAAGAATATTTAGGGACATTATAGAAATTATTGGGAATTCTGTCCTAACCCCACGGCAAAATTCATTCAACGGTGTGTGTGTGTGTGTGTGTGTGTGTGTGTGTGAGAGAGAGAGAGAGAGAGAGAGAGAGAGAGAGAGAGAGAGAGAGAGAGAGAAGTTAGGGATGCTTCCAAGAGCTTGGGTGAGGGGTTATTATGACACACAGACAGTACATCGGTGGCTATATCCCTGAAGGAAAAATGTCTTCCTCCCTCAGAGACCATTATAGCATGCATGGCCTCAGGAAAGGGTGGCACCTTGTGATCCCGGGCCCCATCTGAAGCACTGAACTTTTGAGATAAGGTTCACCATGTATCCCCAGCTGTCCTTCACTTCTCAAACCCACTGCCTCAGCCTCTCGAGTGTTGTGATTACAAAAGCTTGCCTAGCTACAATCTAGGTTCTCCTATGCTTAGTTTTCTGTGTGCTTATTTTGTTTCTTTTCTTTTTTGAGACAGTGTCACTGTGATACTCTAGCTGGCCTGGGGCCTGTCATAGCCCAGAGTAGCTGGCCTTAAACTTATGGCAGCCCTCCTGCCTCTGCCTCCACAGGCTGGGATTACAGGCAGGTGTCATCATGCCCTCTTGATTATGCTCAATATTTAGAACTGGAATTTCACTCAAAACTCTTTTTAGTTGTGCTAAAACTTTGTTTTCAGGTTTTTTGTGTTATCTTCAAAGTAACCTCTCTCCAGCTGCTCCCATTCCCCCAAACCTCTAACTATATGCACAAAAGATTCACTCAGTCCAAATTTTATGTGTGCATGTGATCTTGGCTGTTTGGGAGGAAACTTCTGCTTTTCCTTCTCTCTAGATTGATTTAAAAAATTAATTCCATGTATTTTATACATGTCCCACTCTGAAAAAATATTGTCTCTGGTCAAATGGAAACTGTTTCTCCAAAACTGGAATAAATGACATTCTAAGAAATGAGATTAAATTTATTTACACTGCCAAATTTCTACCAGACTTTAGTTACATTATTTCCTGTGTTATTCTAATTTCACAAACATATAAGTTTGCATAATGGAATATCACATAACTTTATGCAACCTTTTCCTGTTATTTTTGAATGATTTATTTAGTTGAGAATTTATAATGTGTGTGGAATAGGGTCATATTATTACAGAAGTGGGATGAAATCTGCACACTCCAGAATACTGGAATTCTAACACATAGGGTTGGGTAAGTAGGTTCTGCAAAATGTCACAAGCACAGGCTTTCTGTTTGATACACATGGGCTCAGGTCTTAGACAGATTTTGGATGTTTTACACAGCACTTAAGTTTTCTGTGCTCCAGTTTTCTTTAAAGCAATGAGGAAATGATAAGAACTTCCTGGCAGAGTGGCTTGAGGCCTAAATGTAATCACAAACTGTAAAATGCACAATTTAAGGGCTCAAACTGCCCCCTACCAACACACACATACAATATTACCATGAATTTTTCTAACTACATCTAATAATTTCAAATAGGCTTATACCATTCATTTTCTAAAGTATTACTTAAACTATAAAACCCATATAAACTTCCAACTGTGACACAGCAACTTTAAAACATCCAAGCTTCAGAAAGATCTTTAATGATATCCTTTCTACTTTACTTTTTATCATAAATTTGTTAAGTCCAGTGAGGATAAAATGTAGTTAATACAGCACTAATGAGTAGAAGTTAGAAGCACTGAACCTAAGACTTAGTTGGAATTTTCACACACACACACACACACACACACACACACACACACACACACACACACACCCCTGATAATCTGAACGTGTACAGTCCTCAGTATTACCTAACTTGATTAAAGCACAGGGTTAATGAAATACAGCTGTGCAGACTCCACAGTTTCTCTAAGGCTGACAGCATCCTCGTGTCTTTTGGTGGTTAGGAAGGGAGCAAGTGGAGAGGATGGGCAGTGAATCCATACCCACACTGTAGCTGCAGAAACAGCAGAAACCCTTCAAGTGACTGTTAGCCAGCAGTATCATATTCCTTTATACAGGATGGTGCAGAATATCTAATTTCTAAAAGTTGAAATCCTGAAATCAGTGCCTTGTGGCTTCAGCAATACAGAGAATAAAATGTGAGAATGCAAGTTGTTCTGATTTTCTGTTTTAAAACAATCAACAAACTAAGAAATGACCTTTTTTTTGGATGTTTTCCTTAGCTTACTTTCCAGTTTCTACTGAAATTTGCTGGGATGGGGGAAGAGCATATCTGGGGAGGAGAAGGCAAAGGGCCAGTGGTGTGGATGATTGCACTTCGTCTCAAGTGTTGATGGCTCAGTCTCCAGCCCATGGTGCTTCTGAGAGGTGGTGGGGACCTAAAGAAGTTGGGCTTAGCAAAACGATGATAGGAAGCCGGTGGTATGATTTTGAAGTTTTCCCAGCTCCTCCCTCTACGTTCTTCATGCTGGTCATGAGGTGAGCAACTTGTCTTCCATGTTCCACCATGATGCATGGTGCCACAACAGGCTCAAAACAGCAAAGCCGTGCAACTAAACCATGGACTGTAGCTTCTGAAGCCATGAATCAGAGCAAACACTTCTTAATTTTAAGTTGCCTATCATAGGTATTTTGTCACAGTGATGGCATACATTAATACAGTGTTCACCTGCTGTGCTGGTGTAGCGAGGACTATCATAGGGAAAGGTGAGGACAACATAGGCAAAGGTCTGCATCATGTTACTGTCAATTGTAAGAATATTGCCCCCCAGTCCCACCCTGCCTCCAGTTCATTTGATTCTTTATTCCTACTGTAGAACTTCCACCTTCTAAACCTTTGATTCTTTTCCTCCTCAATTTATTAGATTTCTGGTTGGGCTTTGTATCTTGATTTGACTTAAATCAGTATTTTAATAATATGAGACTTATTCTCAGCTCTCTCAATTTTTCTATGTGCAGTTATTGATCCAGGAAATGTTGACTAGTGCCCAACTCTGTTTCACTGATAAAACCAGGAAACCATCTGTTATGGCTTAAATCTGAAATCTCTCCCATTGCTTAGGTATTCGAACACTTGGTCCCCAGATGGTGGTGCTGTTTTAGAAGGTGGTAGAATATTAGGAATTTAGGCCTCACGGAGGGAGTGGTTCACTGCCTGGCCGCACTATTTGTTCTTTCTGTTTCCCATTCTACTGAGATGCCAGGAAGCAACCAGCACTCATTCCCATCATCAGTGAACAGCCTGCCATCAGCCACCCTCTTATAGTCTAAGGGCACCTGCATGCACATATGTATACACCCATGTACACACACATATACATAAATAAAGATAAATATTTTTAAATGTTACATATTGTACTTGCCACATATAGAGCTGCCATATGGTTCTATTTTTTTTAAGTACAATGTAGTTTCTACTTCTGTGCTGAGATTGTCCTATGTCTTCTCTTACAAACATCATTCCTTTGTATCTCTTGAACATGCTTATATTAATATTCATGTTGCATTAATATGCACAGCTGCTAATTCTAATATCTTAGTCAACTGGAAATGTTTCTGCCAAATTTTTTTCTCTAAGGGTTATATTTATCTGTTTCTTCTTATTTATGGTAATTTTTACTTCTCTATGCCTTGTGTATAAGACACTTGGGAATCTCTCAAATTCCTTGAAGAGAGTTGATTCTGGTTCTGGGCAGCTAAACTGTGACTGATCAATTCCTACATGTGGATGCTTGCATATACATACATACATATATATGTTTCCTTTATTTCTAGAAATAATCTGTCAGTTCTGAGGTAGAGGGTTATTTTTCTTGTAAGTCATGGCCTTTCTGGGTTTTCAAAAGGAACCCTGAGGTGTTTATCAAGTCCTTTTAACATGAAGGTTTCAAAATTTCTAATTCTGCTTGCTCTATGATGGGCAAGAGTTGAAACTGCTCCCTGATCAGCCTTTTCAGTTTTTTCCAGCTACTAATCTATTCAATGTGTGTCCAGGTTAAAACTAAAGAGTATATATTTGGGTGTTGATGCATCCTCCCTGGTGGTTTCCTCCATTCCAACATTACTGCTGTCAATATCCAGGCACTCAAGTGTCTCCATATTCCATCCTCTGTCAGAGTACTCCAATAAAACTAGGATTCCTTCTTGAGTTCCTGACACTCAGGAGCAGGGCAGGCTCAGAGCATAATCTTTGCATGTGCAGCCCCAGCGCAAAGAAGCAGGGAGGAGAGAGCAGTCTCAGGGCAGAGAAGCCACACGAGTGAGGTATTCATGTAAAATATACTTGTTTTTTGTTGCTTCTAATGCCTTCAAATTATTTCTCAAAACCATTCTGGAATCCAAATTGTTGAAATAAACATTAGAGTGATACAGATATTTGATTACCAATGTGAAGCCTTTGCAACAAGTGGTCTAATTGGTGAGTGTGAGTAGATGTGTGTGGTCACTGCTGCTAAGGGGTGCAGATTGGGAAGTTATTAGCAGTATGTCACTTCATCATCACGTCACCCTAGAGTAGAGAGAAAGTGAAACACAGAAGAAAGAGTCTATGGTCACAGTAAGCTAGCCAATATCCAAAAGTTCAAGGCAATCCTTCCATTATGTCATTCTTGATGGATTGGGTTTAAATGTTGTTCAAGCTAATTAGACTTGTAAGAGTGTGCATATGTTCACTGTGAGTGGTGCCCAGCCTTGGGCAGATGGGCCTGGGTTGTATAAGAAAGGCAGGAGGTGCAAGCCAGTAAACAGTGTTCCTCCACAGCATCTGCTTCAATTCCTGACTCCAGGTTTCTACCTTGAGTTCTTGCCTTGACTTCCCTTCACTGTGGGCCTTAACTTATATAATGCAGTAAATCCTCTCTGCCCCAAGTGCCTTTTGGTCATGGTCCTTATCACAGCAACAGAAAGCAAACTAGAACACCTCTATCAAATGAAATACTAGATGCTCACGTCAAATAAGAAAACATTCATGGTTCTCAGCACAGAACAACACTGTATCCAAGGACAAAAACATCTTTGCCGATTGGCTGTAGCTTACATTGGTTTCAACAGCTCAAAGAGACAAAAGCATTTTCTTTTTCACCAGGTCAGGGATGGAAGAACCCCACATTTAATACCACTGCTTTCCTCTTATAAGGTGTTATGAGCTAAGCTATTTTTTGTTGGTGGAACTCTTCTAGATACTTTTGTTCTGTTTACTACAGCCAGTGTACACACACACACTAATGTCAGTGCACAGTGACTGCCAGTGTGCTCTGTTACAAGGCAGTGCTTTGGTCATCAAAATTCCACTTGGGTCTTGACTTGAAAATCCATGTTCTAAACATGTCCCTAGATGAACTATGATTCACCCTCTTCACAAAAATAGAAGCCTCCGTGGAACAATCGGAGATAGATTAAACAATCCCTGTAAAACAAGTGATTAAATGAACAAATCAAAATTCAGATGAAGGCATACATTTGGCTCTTTAAAATATCATTGAATTAAAAAATATTTTCAGTTATCTGTTTTTACAACTCTTCCTATTAACCCATATATGGAAGGCACAGTTTTTCCTTTGACATGCCAGGGACTGAACTCCAAGGTCTTTGCACATACTAGACAAGGGTTGTCCCAATGATCTATAGCTGTGACCTGAAGAAGTTCCTTGTTAAGCTGAAGACAGTGTTGGCCTGCCTGGTTTTCTTTGCTGGATAAATAAGAAGAAAGACAAATACTTTCCTTCTGTTGATCTAAAGCAGCTTCCCACAGTTTGGATACAACTTTTTTTTTTTTTAAAAAAAAAAAAAAAAACCTCTATGGAAAGTTGAAATCAAACCTGAGCATTCTTTAAAGACTTGTCGAGTCTGGGCTGTGATGAGCTATTTTTATTCCTGGTTTAAAGCCATCTGGTTTCCCTTCGATGGTTCATGTCAGTATTTTTTTCAGCACTGCTGGTCACATGGTCCCCTTTCCCAAGCCAAAGCTGTGACCTGGGGAGGAATGTGTCCAGACCCTCCAGGCATCTTTGACCTCTTCATCTCCTGCTGGTGGTGGTACTGTTGATTGGCACATTGTTGTTCCCTGGGGTTAAGTCCTGGACTTAGTAGCCACCAGAACTTAACTCTCTCCTGTATCTGATGACAGAACTTCTCCTCTGAGGGATCTGAGAGAGCCTCACTGAGCAGACAGAGTTTGGGGCTGGCAGACCCTTGGGTGAACCTGGTATTGACCTTTGTTGTTTGCTTTGACAGCTCCTAGCTTTGCTGCTTTTGTAAAGTGGAGTAATGTGTCAGGAGAGTGTTGAGGAATGAGTTGCTTGGAAACAGCAAAACTATGCTAGAGGCACATGGTTTTTAAAGATGTATTTATGAGATAGACTGGGGAAGGAGTGCATCATCTGGCTCTATTCCCATCGTAATTCCAGACACGGTTTCTCTCACAATCCTTGTCACCTGGCACCGTTGTGGAAGCCTTTCTCATGATCTACACCCCTTTTAATGTGAAGCCTGAAATGCTGACTGCCAAGTTTCTTGACCTTATTGACACATTTCAATGCAATTAATATTTGCAGAAAGCCTGAAGGACTTCCACCTTGTAGAACATTTCTGGCTGTGTTCGGAAATGAGAGGAAGGAGAAACAGCAGCTGCAGTCACTCCAAGCAGCCCTACTCTTCAGGGCGACAGTGGCAGGACAGAAAGAAACATAGCAATATCAGTATGAGAGTACACAAATGAGAATAGGGATTTTTCACAGACTCAAGAACACTTCCACACAGTATCCCATCTACTAACAGCCTCTGGTATCGCCTTTCATAATGTCAATCACATCTGTATTATATGGCTAAGAACAGGTTTTGGGGGCTAGAAATATGGTTCAGTGGGTAAAGGTACTTGTTGCTAAGACATTTGAGTTTGGTCCCCAGAGCTCACATGACAAAAGGAGAAAACTGACTCCTACAACTTGTCCCCTGACTTCCACGTGAATACCATGGCATGCATATTTCCATGCACAAACACATGCATAAATAATGTACTAACTTTTTTGAAATAGGGTTTCACTATATAGCTCTAGCTGTTCTGGAACTCACTTTGTAGACGCACTAAATTCCTCTTTCTACTTGTTCTCTCTTCCCGCTAACCCTGTCTATCCCTCTACTACCTAGCTATTAGCTGTTCAGCTTTTTATTAGATCAATCAGGTGCTTAGGCAGGCAAGGTGAAACAGCAGCACATCTTTACATAATTAGACAAATGCAGCATAAACAAATGTAACACACCTTTGCCTATTTAAAGTAATAGTCCACAACAAACATCAGCATCTGCATCTCACTCATTTTCCTACAAACAACAAAATTTTATTCTTCTTTATTTAGAAATATACAAAATTCTATTGTGTATATTTGACACATTTTTAAAGAAACACCTTTAAATTTAAAAAAATCAGCCTACTCAAACTCTTGTGTGGCTAGAGTGTTTTAAGACTGAACATGAGAAATTGTTTTATAAGTAAAATATAGTTTTATTGTTTTATTTTTTGAGGCAAGATATTGATATAAGACTGGCCTTTAATTTGCAATCCTCCTATCTCTGTCTTTTAAATGGTGAGATAACAAGCATACATCAACACATACCATAAAGAACAGAATACTGTAAGAGGAAATTGTTCAACCCAATGCAATAGAAAACATAGGGCAACCACTGAATCAGAACTTTAGAACAAACACAGTGTGCTTATGAAAAACAGAAAGATAACAAGGATGGATCCCACCCCAGATATACTGTTGCATGCATGAATGCATACAAACTTCTGTCTTATGTGTACTGTTGAGACTAGTTGTATTTTTTAAATGCTCTATAAAGTCTGGAAGTTTAGCTGGGAGTAAAGGTACACACCTTTAATCTCAGCACTTAAGGAAGCGAGGGGAGCTCTGTGAATATGAGGCCAGCTTGGTCTACATAGTGAGTTCCAGGCGAACCAGAGCTATATAGTGAGGCCTTATCTTGAACAAACAAACAAACAAATTCCCCCAAATTAAAACTCAAATGAAACAAAGTAAGATCTGAAGTTTGAAATAAAATAAATACCTTCATTATCATATACTTTTAAACATTTTGTCCACGGTCTGATTATATTTTGTTTTTCTTGATACCACATACTGTAGTGGTTTGAATGAGAAATGGCCCCACCCCCCATAGTCTTTAGCATTTAAATGTTTGATCCTCAGTTGGTGGTACTGTTTGAGAAGACTTAGGAGGTGTGAACTTACTGAAGGAAGTCTCTCTCTGGATGTGGGTTTGAGAGTTTAAAGACTCATGTCATTTGTAGTATACTCTTTCTGCTCTGTGCTTGTGACTCACATCATTTGTAGTATACTCTTTCTGCTCTGTGCTTGTGACTCACGTCATTTGTAGTATACTCTTTCTGCTCTGTGCTTGTGACTCACATCATTTGTAGTATACTCTTTCTGCTCTGTGCTTGTGACTCACGTCATTTGTAGTATACTCTTTCTGCTCTGTGCTTGTGACTCACGTCATTTGTAGTATACTCTTTCTGCTCGGTGCTTGTGACTCATGTCATTTGTAGTATACTCTTTCTGCTCGGTGCTTGTGATTCAAGATGTGAGCTCTCAGCTTGTTGCTCTCACCATGCCTGCGGTCACAATTCCACGCTATACCAGAGTCTATCCCTCTGGAACCATAAGTAAAATAAACTCTTTCTTCTATAAGTTGCCTTTCTCTTGGAATTTTATCATAGCAATATATACTCGTATATTCTATTTTATGCATCTGAATTTTTTGAGACTCCTTTGGATTGTGAAAGAAGACTATAACACTACTGTGACTACTATTACTGGATAATAAATGTTGAGTTAAGTCGTGTACCAGTTATTTACAGTCATTCCTGGTACATAATGTGTTTGCTATTGTCTAAAACCTTTCAGGGTGCTATATCAAAAGATCAAAAACTAGGTAGCTTATAAGCAACAGAAATGGGGCTGGAGAGATGCCCAGCAGTTGGAGCACTGACTACTCTTGCAGGGGACCTGGGCTCAGTTCTCAGCACCCATGTTGAGCAGGTTACAAATACCTGTAACTCCAGCTCCAGGAGCTCAGACACCCTCTTCTGGCTTATACAGCACACATGCATGTGTGTGTATACGTGCACAGACACAAACACAGAGATACATATACACACACACTTATAAACAAAGAAGAGTAAGCAGCAGAAATTAATTTACCACAGTTCTGGAGACGTTTAAGACTAAGGAGCCTGACAGGCTTGGTATCCGGGGAAGACCTGTGCCCTGGTTCATAGATGACATTTTCTAGTTGCGTGGCAACAGGGACAAATCAATCATCCAGAGCATCTTTCAGAAGATTTCCAAGACTTATAACCTCCAAAGCAGCCCTATTCCTCAATGCTCTCATAAAAAGCCAGTATGAAACTTGGAAGGGGGACACAGACATTCATATCACAACAACTACATTACTGTTGGATCCTTATAGCCACCTAAGAGGGAAACACAGCCGTTATCCCAGGAGAATGGCAAAGAAGGGGTTTCCTGCCTTTTTTCCTGTTTTGTTCATGGAGTATCCTCATCATCATGGTGTGAATTTAACACATTTAAATCCAAGTGTTTAAAGGCTAGTCCCAGTATTGTAACCCCAGGACTGATAAAGGTGGAATGTAGTGCCCTGAAATCCAGGCTGCTGTGGTTCCAGTACTGGAGCCAGAATTTTATTAGTTGCCTCCTGGTTATTTCATAATTTTGAAAGCAGCAGTGCTTCTCATGCTTGTGATTTATGTATGTCAAAATGAAATGCTAGTTTTGGTGGAGATTCCATGGTGGAAAAACAAGGGCAGAAGGAAACTGTGAGATCACATACAGAGGTGGGTAAACACGGGTCACTGACTTTTCCTGTTAGTGGCAGTGAGCTGCTGCTGCTACAGGCTGACGGGTTCATTTCAGAGTCCCCTGTGCAGCTGAGGCCAGGATCTCCTCACATTGCAGAACAGAACTGTAGGAGGAGCCAATGAGTCAGCATGGACCAACTTTTGGATTTATCAAGGAAAAGATCTCTTACAGATTTAAGTATGGTGAGAGAGTGAGAGGAAGTTAGCACAGACTTCTCAGGAATGTCTTGTTTGGGTCTGTGGGGTGGCTTGGGGAGTAAAGGGCTTGTCACCAGGCCTGCAACCTGAGGTGATCCTGGAGGTCCACCAGGCCTGACAGCCAGAGGTGATCCTGGGGTTCACCTCAGGTGTTGGAAGGAGAGAGTCACTTGGCTGAGTTGTCCTCTGACCTCTACATACATTACATATATGCTACAGCAATGCTCACTCTCTCTCTTTCTTTCTCTCTCTCTCTCTCTCCACGCACACACACACACACAAACACACACACACACACACACACAACAAATATAAATAATTATGTTTAAGTGTCTTAAAAATAGCCATCTAAATATATGGTTTTGGTGGCTCTTTATCTACAATGTTCAAAGTATAATGTCTTAGTCCCTTGTTTATCCACTGAACTTCTATGTAGTAAATGTTCTTGTAAGGTGATTTCTGAGGTGTGACTTATATTGGTTTACAGACAGGTAAGATAAAAATTTCAAAAAGATCAAAGGACTCCTTAGATATAGGGGTCAGGACAAGGCCCAATATGGTTTGATTGTAAATGTGTTTAATGATATTATAAAATTTATCAGAAAAAAATAGATTATTGTCCTGTGGTAGATGGCTTGGAAATTCTTGCAAAAGACTCTGAACCCAGAGTAAGGAGGTCTTTTCCATTTGTAGGTCCTCTTAAGCCCCAAACCTACCCACTCTACTCTCAGTTGATTGACATGAATAGAATTGTATTATCATGTGAAATTCATAGTTTTTCTTTTTTCATGTCTGCTGAAGGGATTTTGCCTTTCTTAGCTTAATTTTCAGGCTTTTGTAGAACAAGAATGTGTATGCAGGGGTTGCAATGGTTTGAGTGTGATCACTTTCTCTTCTTGTTTTCTCTTTAGGAGGCCCTTTAAAATGATCTTTCTTGTTTCATTGTAAAAAATATAAAATTAAAAAATAAACTTTCAACTATTTCACTTTCAAACCCTTCCATCCTTTATTCCTTCTTTTTTCTTTTCTTTTTCCCCTTCAATAAGTTAATTTTCTTAAAACATCAGCTTTCCTCTCAAGCTAAAAAATCTCCCACAGCTCCTACTGGTTTTAGAATAGGGTCCAGATTTCTCAACCTGCCACTGTGATGGCCCTTCCCCACCAGAGTCTGCCCTGGTTCCTGTGTCTTCACTGTCCTCTAAACACATCCAGTTCACTTTGCCTAGAAGGATTCATGGTTAATACCAGAGAGAATGTCCTCTCTCAGGCACTTCCAAAAGTCTCTGTCCCAACAATTTTTCTCCCTTAAGTTCATGGCCATGTCTCACTCTCTTTCTCCAGGGACAAGAACAGACTCCCTCTTGGTGATGCCACCTATATGTGACTGGAAAGGTGGTAGTAAAAACCTTCCCTGCCTGATACAGACCAATTCCCCCTACAGGCAACAGAGGTTGACCAGAAGGTCAAAATGTGTACCTCTTCAGCTTGCTCTGCATTTCTCATCTTCGCATCACAGTGGCTGAAGGCCTGAGCCATTCAAGAGAGAAAAGATTCATTTTGTGTCAAGGTTTCAAAGAATTTCAGTCTTTCATGGCATGAAAGGCATGGCAGAATGGCCACAGTGGTGATGGAAGCTTGTGGTGTCCGCTGATGTTTGGTGGCAGACTAGGAAGCAGAAAGAACAAGTCAGAGGCAGAGGTGTGATTTACAAAGGTCCACTTCTGGTGACCTTTTCCCACAAGCACCACAATCTTCATGTCACAAGCTGTGGGGAAGGAGCTGAGTGTTCACAGCAAGAGCCTGTGGTAGGTAGGTGGGGGGCACTTCAGTTCAAACCTTAACCAATGTTTTCTGTTTTCAGTATTTAAACTTCTAAGTTTGAGGTCTGCCTACACTACAGAATAAGACCATGTTTCAAACAGCACACACATGCGCAAACACACACACACACACACACACACACACAGAATTTAAGTTTATCCATGGTAGTCGGTGTAGTGTATAATAAAGCTGACTTAGGGTACTATCCTAGTTAACTTCAGCTGGTGATTGACACAGTCCAGAGTCACTTGAAAAAGGGTCAACTCAGGAGCTGCTAGATCATGGTTTGTGCCATGTCTGTGATGAACTGAGTTCATTGATAATTGACAGACTATAGAAGGCACATTAGATGGAGGGGACAGAGGCTATGTGATATTTCGTTCTGCCTTTACTGAGTGAGGTCAGACAAGTGAGAACCTTCCCAACTTCTCACATATGGAAAGACAAAGTTGTACACCTACAGGTCAGGAATCCTGACCTGCACCAAGAGCCCCAGTGTCCTGTCCATCAGGAACTATGCTTTGCTTCCCTGTGTGGTGGGTGTTATGATTCCCTTCGTTCTGGCTGAGGAAACTGCAGTTCTAGGATTCTGCCAAGAACTGAAGTCTCCATTCCAAGATAAACAAACTAGCAATTACCATGATAGTTGGAAAGTTCCCTGTATGGGGAGAAGTATGTATGGTGAGGTGTGAAGAGCTTGAGACTGCCAAAACTGCTGCTCCTCAGAGCCTGACACCCAGAGTCACAGCCAAAGCCATGATGTTTCTGTACTGTATGGGCCCTGCTACCTTCAGAGCATCACACATTTGTTCTTTTATTGTGACAAATTCCCCAAAAATGTTGGTGAAGTGTCTCTTTCTAACCAAAGCAGTGTATGATAACAACCTCCAACAATGCAAATGAGATATCTTGAGGAAGGGTGCCTTCCTTAATTTGTGCTCATGCACTCACTTCACAGGCTAGAAGAGAGCAGAGGGGCTGACACAGCTTTAAATCATTAACCCTCCCTGCTGTCTCCTATCTGGTCTGCATTTGGCTCAGCTCCCTGCCTGGATTAGCAAGACCACTGCCATGTTCCAAAGCAGTGAACACTTCAGATTTCCCCATTTGACACAAGTTTTGTTTTAAATAAAATGCACACTGATTGAAAGTCGTGGTGAGGATATGTGGGACCTAATTCATCTTTATAGAAAACAGTGTATAATGTTTTTATTTCATACAATGTATAGAGCTTCCCAGCCAGCCCGGGGGCTTTCTAGTTGGCAAAAGTGACTAAGATACTCACTGGGTTTGGATGTCCAGTCTCAGGTGTGAGGAAGAAAGAATTGTCAATAGAGCCTTCTTTTTAATCTTTGTTGTCAGCTGACCTGAGCTAATGGGAGTCCACTGACTCTAGCCTGACAGTGGGGGAACCAGCATAGGATCAAACTAGACCCTCTGAATGTGGTGACAGTTGTGTGCCTGGGGCAGACTGTGGGGCCACTGACAGTGAGACCAGGATTTATTCCTACTGCTTGTACTGGCTTTTTGGGAACCCAGTTTCCTTGGAGGGATACCTTGCTCAGCCTAGATAAAGTGGAGAGGACCTTGGTCCTGCCTCAAAGTAATGTGCCTTACTCTCTCTAAGGAGTGAATGGGGTGGGAGGTGTCAGAGGGAGTGGGAGGAGGAGAGGGAGTGGGAACTGGGGAGGGAATGGGAACTGGGATTGTTATGTAAAATGAGAAAAGATAGTTTTTTTTTTAAAAAAAAAACAATACAAATTTAAAAAAAATAAGAATTAATCTTTGTTGTTTGGTTTGATTGGGTTTGAGATACAGTAATTCTTTGAAGTCAAGGTAGGCCTCCAAGCTCACTCCCCTCCATCTCAGCCCCCTGTGGTGGTGTTTCAGGTGTACCATTGCAGCCCACAACCCTCTCTCCTGGTGCATTCTAAACATTTCAGATGCAAGGGGCCTTCAGGATGCACAGCTCTTCTCTTTGGTAATGGCTACCCACACACAGGCTCAGGTACAGGTGTGATCACTCTGCCACAGTCCCTTGGGCTTGATGAATTCCTCTCCAGGCTGAAGCCACAGGCTTTTCTCTGTGGGGAAATTGAATTGTGGACCTGATAGGTACAAAGCTTGAGCAACGATGGAACCCAGTGATTCAGGCAGAGCATGGAAGGGGACCTCACTGAGGTCTTTAGACTTCAGACCTTCCCCTGAGTCTGCTTTAGAAGGCTCTCTGTCGATGTGTGTACACATTGACACACATTTTCTTCTAAGAGTCATCTGTTTCTTAAAACAGTTTCAGATTCCAGAAAGATTGGCAGGATCATGTAGGTTTCCATGAATCTCTTTTCTGTCCTAAGTATCTCACATTTCTATAGTATATTTACTAGAATCCATGGGATCAGTATTGGCACATTTATTAAAACCCACATGTCACTCAGATTGCCTCAGATTTCCATGACATCCCTTCTCTGTTCTAGGTTCCCATTTATGACAGTCTATTTTCTTGTTATGTGTCTCTTTAGACTCCCCTTGGTTACTGTTGTCTCAGAATTTCCTGGTCTTTGATGAATTTCTTAGTTTGGAGGAGTATTGATCCATTATCTTGCAGGAGGGACGTCTGCTGTGACTTGGTGGTTGTCTCATGATTAGACTGAGGTCATGGGTTTGAGGAGGAAGACTCTGCATGCTGGCAGCCCCTCTCCTAAGCCGTCCATCAGAGGTAGTGCCAGTCAAGTTTCTCCACTGTGATCTTCCCCTCTGCTTCTCACCTTTCCATACTCACTCTTGAAAGTGGCCACTACATCCTGATCACACTTGAGGGACACAGACAGCAGCTACAGCTCCTTAAGGGTAGAATATTTTCTATTAATACACGGAATTCTCTTTTCCATTAAAAATACATATTTCAAATTAGTGTAAGTCAGTAAACATAACTTTACATTATATATTAATTTAAAGTAACTCCTATAATTTCTAATAGTAAACTCTTCAAAGATCATCTAGTTCAGTACACAGCAAGACCCTGTCTCAGACAAAACAAAACAGATCTAATACTGGAGGTGAAACTCAAGTACCTAGAGTGGTGATGGTAGGGTCGGGTGGGTGATGACACTGAGCCAGGCATGGTGTGTGGCAGATTGTAAAACAAATTGCATCTCTTAGGATCCTGTCAAGTCCTGGTCCTGTCAAGTGCTGCCAAGCAGGAAAGTAGCCCATCTTCCTGCACCTACTTAAAAGCAGGCACTGGTGAGCTGGACTTTTCCATGGTTTTTGAAATGGTGACAAATGAGTACATATGTCCACATATTTTATGCTTGTTCAGCATAATCTCTGTGAGCAACTGGCTGGTAGATGAATCTCTGCACATATTATCAATAAGGAGCCAGCCTCAACAATATACTGAGATATCAAGGTCACCCCACTGGCCTTAATGTCTAACTAGAGTGGTCACTCAGGACTCAACCTTGGTATGCCTCCCACTTTGCCTTTGTTCTAATCAAGCTAATAATTTATATTCTTCCTTTTCTGATCTGATTTATTAGCATGTTGTGGGAGCCCATAGAAGTGAGTCCACTCCATCTTGACTTAGGGTTAGAGAGTTCAAACTTGTTTAGCTCCTTTAAGTCAAACAAAAGGCCTAAGGTGAAGTTACCATATGTCTTGCCTAGACAACAGGATGCTTGGCCTAAGGTGTAGCCACTGGACATTTTGCTCCTCAATGTTTTGAACTCTTGTTTGTTCCTTGTATCAGGATAAAAAAATATTTTTGCCCTCTCCTTGGCTTTAGGGTATAAAATGGTTATGAAAATAAACTTGAGGCTGTAGTATTCGCTGATAGTCCTCCCGAGTCTATCCTATGTTTGTTTCTTCTGTGTCTCTGTTATTTCTACCTGCAATTTCTCAATCCACATGGTTCCCTTCAAGCAAGAATGAACGAGCTTGGTGGGAACCGGCAGCAGACGTCATTGCCCAGACATGCCTACGACAGCATGTATATGTACAGGTAATATGTTTTATTATGGCATTTTGTAGATGTACATAACACACCTGATTGGCCTCCCAAGTGCTAAGATTACAGATGTGTGTGACCAGGCCTAGCTTCTTTAGTCAAAATTTTAGCAGCGTCACATGTATTCTACAGTCGTTATTGAATAGGTCACTATTCATTTTTGGAGTACATGGCACCATCTTAAATATTTTTGAATTTAAACTCATAAGTATCAGAAGTTCTCCCTCCCCCTGCCTTGTAGTTTTATGGCTGTTTTGCAAAGGCCCAAGTTCCCAGTCCTCTGTGTAGAGCAAGGAGGTACTTAGCTTTTAAGTGGAGAGTCAATTGGAAGCTTCTGATGTCTAGGTCAGCATTAATTAATTAATGATGATGTAGTCAAGGCTGGTTTCTGAGGAAAGCCAAATAGCTCGGAGTGACTTTGCCTGCAGTGCTCCACTGGGATCTCCAGGCTGAGAGCACAGAGGCAACCCAGCTTAATTAAACACAAGCTCCTCATTACTTAACTTGTAAGTTCCACACCTTTCCATCAGTGCCGGTCTTTCAGAATACAAACTCTCACCCCTATCATATGTGTTAAGGTTCTATATTCCTTGTTTGGCTATACACAGTGATTATGGCTAGCAGTGATGTGTGTTCTTGGTGACATGTGAAAATGCTCTCAACTGTACCAGGATTTTGATGGGGGTGGTGGGCACCAGGATGGAACCCAGGGACTGAAGCATGGCAAGAATTCTGCCACTGGCATGCACCCATAGACATTTCCTTTAGAAATCTGAGGCAGTTTGGGTAAGCCGTTCTCCTGAATATAAAGGTAGTATAGGCAGGCCTCGAACTTCCAGCCTGTAGTCTCCCGAGCCATTGGGATTATAGACCCATGCCATCAAGACCTGATTTTAAGTTTTTATTGTTGTTTTGTTTTTAAAGATAAATGAGATTTAAGTTTGTTTTCTGCAGACCAAGGCAATGGCTTAATCTTCAAAGTGGTTGTTCAGCAAACATGAAGACCTGAGCTGGGATCTGCATTATAAAAAGCTAGGTGCACTGTGGAGTCTCTGATCAGTCTATGGCCTCCACATACCACACACACATGCACATACATGTACACACGAATAAGTATAACACATATGCACCCTGTTCCATCCTACCCTACCCAACCCTTCCACAAAACTTTACTGTCGGATCCTAACTTATATGGTTGAAGAGTGCTTTAAAACCATTCTAAATGACATCAGATTTGTGATTTCTAGACATTGGCCAGTGGGGGAATGAAGGTTTATTTGGTTTACTATGAGAGAATCTAAGTATATGTGTGTGTTGATGTATGTGCTATGTAAGTACATACATATACATACATGTGTATACACATAGTCACTTACACATATGCCAATATTTCAATCAGAGGTTGCCTTAGTCTTACTGCTATGACAGTACATGAGATGGGGTAAATGATAAAGGAAAGGAACTTTTTTTCTCATAGGAGGCTAGGAAGTTCAGTATTGAGGTACTAGCAGCCAAGGATGATACACTTGCTGGTTTTCTGTGTCAACTTGACACAAGCTAGAGTTATTAGAAAGGAAAGAGCCTCAGCTGAGGAAATGCTTCCATGCGATACAGCTGTAAGGCATTTTCTCAGCTAGTGATCAATAGGGGAAGGCAGTGTCCACTGTGGGTGGTGCCATCCTTGCGCTGGTAGTCCTGGGTTCTATAAAAAGGTAGGCTGAGCAAGCCGGTAAGCAGCACCCTTCCATGGTCTTTGCATCAGCTCCTACCTCCAGGATCCTTCCCTGTTTTGAGTTCCTGTGCTGACTTCCTTTGGTAATGTGGAAATGTAAGCTAAATAAACCCTTTTCTTCCCAACTTACTTTTTGGTCATGGTGTTTTGTCATAACAATGGAAACTCTAAAACAGATGGTATCACAGGCCTGTAATCCCCAAACTTGGGAGGCAGAGGCTGGAGAATTACAAATTCAATTTAGCATAGGCTACATGGCCACAGCTCATCTAAACCACTTCTGTGGTGTGTGAAGTCCTTCTGTCTATGTGTTGCTTTTATTGGTTAATGAATAAAGCTGTTTCAGCCAGTGACTTAACTGAGTAGGGCAAGGTGGGAATTTCATACAGATAGAGGAAGAGAGAGTAGGCAAAGTCCAGAAGAAGCCATGGAGCCACTGCAAGAGACAAACGCAGAAGACAGATGCCAGACAGAAACTTACCAGTAGGCCACAACCATGTGGCAATAAACAAATCAATAGAAATGGGTTAACTTAAGATATAAGAGCTAGCTAGCAATATGCTTAAGTTATTGGCCAAACAGTATTGCAAATAATGTAGTTTCTGTGTGATTATTTCAGTTCTGGGTGACCAGGAATGAACAAGCAGCCTCCAGCAACAGATTGGTGCCAACGTGGTTTACTACATCCACATAAAATGTGAGAAAACTTGGAAAGAAAGTCTAAACACAAAAGAACAGAGCTAATCACGGCTTCTTGGTAACAGGCATTTTTTTTCAGATGGGCTCTGTTTACTGGTGGCAAGCAGGAGCGCTGTAGCTCTGTTAAGAGAGGTCTTCCTGATTCAGCATTAGCAGCACAAAAACCATGTAGCTTCTTTAAGAAATGGTGGCTTCCTGGTTCATGAGTTCTGGCTCTTTCAGGAGGCCTAGCACTTGAATGGGGTTTGTGGGCCTGAATGCTTGTATCAACCCTCTGGGTTTTAGGAGAAAAGTAGCTGAGACCATGCCTGCTTCAGCCCCCACCCTGGCCTGGGCAGGCAGTGGGATCTTGTCTGCTAGGAGTGCACAGGCAGGAGAGCATGGCAGATTCCTGTGGCCATACACAGAGATATTGCCAAGTTGTGCAGTGTGCTGCATGGCAGATTTAGCTTTGACTCAGATAAAAAGGATTTATATGATGCACAGTGCTTCCCAGAGTTGACGTGGTGAGGACGGCTCCCACCCAGCGGTCTCAGAGGCAGTGAACAGACCTTCGTCATGTTGGACTTGGCAGAGCCAAAATGCAAAGCAGCCTTAGTCCTCGCCACATGGCTAGAAGAAGTGGTCCTGGTCAGAAAAGGATTACAGATAGGTGATAAAGACTAATTCAGATGGAAAAGACCTCTAAATGGGTCACAGTGTTGGATAAATGTACATAGGCTTGAGAGAGAGAGAGGGAAAAGAATATAGACAGTTATGAAAGGAAGTAAATGGTTATAAAACAAAGTCTTTAAAGAGACAAAGTACAGACAGTTATAGATTAAAGGAGTACAGAAAAATTAGCCATATAAAGATGGAAAATATACATAGTCTGGATTATGTATATTATTGTGTTTTCTTTGAATTTTTTGACTGTGAATGAGCTAAGTACAGAGAGACATTTCATTGTACGCACTGCTAAGCTAAACCAACATATATATTTTAAAGGTATCTTGACTTCAAAATTTGGGTCTGAGGATATGTTGCTTTGGAAAAGAGGTTCTGCTTTTGTTTCCACAGAAGATGAGAACCTGTAGATTCCTTCCAGACTAATGTGGTTTGATGGACCAAGACCACCTAAAAGGTATCCATGAAAACCCTCCAAAATACTTCGCCCAATAAGAAAGCAGGAAGCAGTTTGGAGAGAATGATACTCAAATTCCCAAATGTTGTTTATAAATGTTTGTTTACATTTAAAGGGGGATATGCTATAGAGATAAATACTATGCATCTGTATGGATCTTGGTTTATTGATACAAATTTAAGGTCAATTTTGTTATATGTATATTTCTGTTCTTGATGGAGGTATTGTGTTTGTGCAGTACATTTAAAAATGTAATGTATAATTAAGAAATACAGGTTAATAGATAGCCATCTATAATAGTCAAGCTTATAGTTATGTTAGTTAGGTTTGCTATATGTATTGAGATATATTTCAGATGGATAGTTACTCTTCAAAGCTTTCAAAGACTAACATAATATGGCATTTCTCAAATGTTTAAGAACTTAGGACTTACCATGACAGTGAGGCACATCTGCTTCTGGCAACACCAATCTTCTTCAAGAGGATGATGGGCATCAACGAGGCTCCTTATAGAGTTTGATGGCCATTTGGGCAAGAAACTGCTTTTGCCTGGACTGATGAAAGCTATGCTATATGAACGGGACATGCAGGACCAACAGAAAAATGACTGCTGAACTTGGCTAAAGGTGTGACAGTCCTTCAGGGATCCTACTTCATGAAAGAGTCTGCCAGAAATTCTACAGGGCACAGAAGAGAGTGACTGACAAACTGCCAGTACAGGCAGAAATATCTTTGAAATTTCCTGTTTCATGGGAAATTCTTCTGGATACTATGGGCCTGTAGGCTGAAGATGGATGTCCCAATGTTACAGAAGAACGTGGGCGACTGATTGTCCAGGCAGCAAGATGTCTCTGTCAATCCTAGAGTTTTGGAAGTTGCTTACAATGCAATTCCTGTTAACTTAGGTAATATATCCATCTGGAGTCTTTGATGAAGTTGAAGAATAGATATAGTTATACTTTTCCTTAGTTAAGATAAAAGATTAAAGTAGATATAAGTATTGTAACTATAATCCTTGCTTGATTACTGTTTTATTATATATAATTTTACTATGTTAAAGGTAAAACCTTTTTATCTGAATAGAAAGGGGAAGTGGTGTGGTAGGTCCTTCTGTCTATGTGTTGCTTTTATTGGTTAATGAATAAAATTGTTTCAGCCAGTGGCTTAGCAGAATAGGGCAAGGCTGGAATTCTAAGCAGATAGAGGAGAAAAGAGTAGGCAGAGTCAAGGAGAAGCCATGAAGCCACCGCAAGAGACAGACACAGGAGACAGACACTGGACAGAACCTTACCGGTAGGCCACAACTATGTGGTGATACACAGATTAATAGAAATGGGTTAATTTAAGATATAAGAGCTAGCTAGCAATATGCTTAAGTTACTGGCTCAAAAGTATTGCAAATAATATAGTTTCTGTGTGATTATTTCAGGTCTGGGTGACCTGTAATGAACAAGCAGCCTCTGGCAACACTTCTGTGCTGTGTTTTAACAGGGGGAGTGCTTCACAAAGTGAAAGGTCAATGAAGAAGAGCAGGAGTGGGAGGAGCCAGGGAAACTGAACTTTTTTTTTTTATATATAGCTAACCCAGTCCTGTAATGACAGCTTAGCTCACTCCTGGCAGTGATTGTCTCCTGACCTTGACCTAGTCATCTCCTAAAGGTACCCTCCCAAGACAGTCCTATTGGCAAGGGATTTTCATCAGGATCTTCTGGCTTTCATTGTTTCCACTGAGAAGTCAGGTGTAATTCTGATAGGTCTGCCTTTATATGTTACTTGGTCTTTTTCCTTTGCAGCTCTTAATATTCGTTCTTTATTCTGTATGTTTAGTGTTTGAGTATTATGTCGCAAGGGGACTTTTTATTTTATCCAGTCTATTTGGTGTTCTGTAAGCTTCTTGTATCTTCATAGGTGTATCTTTCTTTAGGTTGGGAAAGTTTTCTTTTATGATTTTGTTGAATATATTTTCTGTGCTTTTGAGTTGGACTTTTCCTTCTTCTGCTCCTTCTGCCTTGGGCCTGCTCTGGCAGAGGTCACTGGCTCCAGCCTGCTCCAGTGGAGATTGCTGTCTCAGGCCTGCTCCCTTGGAGGTCGCTGCTTCACACCTGGGTCCGCAGACGTCTTTGACTGGGGCCTGCTCCCCCAGCAGTGGTTGTCTTGTACCTGCTCCTGTGGAGGTCATTGCCTCAGGCCTGTTCCGCTGAGGTTGCTGGCTTATACCTGTTCCCACAGATGTCCCTGGCTTGGGCTTACTCCCACGGAGGTCCCTGGTTTGGGCCTAGTCCCACAGAGGTTTCTAGCTCGGGCTTGCTCCCTTGGAGGTCCCTGACTCATGCCTGGTCCCGCAGAGGTCACTGCCTCATGCCTGCTCCAGCTGAGGTTGCTGGTTCAGCCCTGTCCCTATGGAGGTTGCTGCCTTGAGCCTGCTCTGGCTGAGGTCACTGGCTCAGGCCTATTCCCACAGACGTCCCTGGCTTCAGCCTAGTCTTGTAGAGGTCTCTGGCTTAGGCCCCAGCTGTCTTTCTTAACCCCACCTTCTCAGTGCTGTTAGATGTGAGTTGACACACAGATGTCCTAACAGAAGCAGCAGGTTGCAAAATGTACAAGTTCTGAAGAGTTGCCAAATCGAAATAAGGATCATGAACTCCAGGGGCTGCCAAAAGTTTAGACTGATGTGTCTCATTCTCACACTATAAGCAGCACAAATCTCTCAATTTAATTTGTTGGTTTTGTTTACTCTTGTTTTAAAAACAAAGTGTGGCTATGTGTCCAAGCTGGCCTTAAATTTGCCATCTTCTTGCCTCTGTCTACTGAGTGCTAGTACTAAAGCCATGTGCTACTATGCTTGGTCTCAAGAACTCGTTCTTAAGGATAGTTTCCAACAGTCAAACCCTACTAGGTGAACCTAGTCTAATGCGATCAAGTCAACAAGGGAGAGTGTGATAAGGGCACCTCCAGGGCACCTCACCAAACAAAGAGAGGAGAGTCATGTGTTTAGGCAAGGGATAGGTATGGCATAGAGAGGAGGAGTTGGCAAGATGGCTTAGTGGTAACAAGTTGTCTTCTGACCTCCACTTATGCACACACACTAAACAAACAAACAAATAACATTTAATAAAAGTCAGAGAGAAAGCCTTGTGATAGATTCAAAGCCAAACATGGTATGTAGCTGTTTCTTCTGAATTTAAAAGTTCCCCCCTAGGAGCCAGGACTAAGATTCAGGAAGTAAAGGAAATTTGCAATTCCCAGGAAGCTCAGAAAGACTCAACACAAGCTAGCACCCCCACCCACAGACACAAAGGCTGCTGGAGTAGACTCCCTAGGTGTTGGTAGCTACTCCCAACTGGAGAAAGACTCTAGCGATGCAGATCAAGCTGGTGTGGGTTTTATGATGAAGCTGCTTTGAGTCACCTGTGCTCCAATAAGTAACTCCAATGAGCTAGTTGGTTCAGCAGGCTGGACTCCAGAGAACTGTTTCTTACGCCTGTTCTCAGTGTCCTAACTGGGCATAGAGCTTTATGGGTGCCTCTCAGGGAGAAGCCCGGACACACAAGCCACGAGCAGCAGCTCACTAACATGCAGCATTATTTTTGTTAAAGGACAACATACTTCCTTGGTAACTATATAAATTAAGATTGTTGTGGTTGAGCATTGTGGAACACATAATCCCACTACCCTAGTGGCTGAGGCAGGAGGATTATTTGTGCCCAGTTCAAGATCGCCAATGGGTTACATATTAAGAGGCTGTCTCAACAAACAAAAATACACTCCCTCCCACAAAAACCACAAGTAAACAAAAAGCCAAGCCAAAACAAAAAGAGCTAGGTGTGGTAGTATATTTACAGATGGAATCCCAGCACTTAGGAGTAGAGGCAGAGGATCAGGAGTTCAAGTTCATCCTCAGCTGCACAATGAGCTTGAGGCCAGCCTGGGCTACTACCTTTTTAAAACCTGTATGAAAAGAACAAAAGGTAACTTGAATTCCTGAACAGAACATAGGTTGACCTACCTGTGTGCAGGCTGGAAACCAGGACCACTTCTCCAAGCCTGAGACTGATGTCAAGGTGTGCACTCCATGGTTCTCATACTCAAACAGCACCACACTGAGTGTGACTTATGGGAACAAGATTTTAGCCTGTGTTCTGGTGTTAATCAACTGAAATGTCTTTAGAGATTCATATCAGCATGGCAAGATGTACATAATTCTGACTGAAACAACAAAAGGCCAAACAGGTGTAAAATGCTGAAGTTGCCTGAACAAGGAACAGAAACAAACCTTGAAAGGAATGTAGTCACTTGGTGACTTTTAAACATCATCCTTCACTTACAATAAGACCCTGAGAGGTGGAGGAAGAGGCTGTGGGGCAAAGCTCAATGAAGGGTTTTACTCTGAAGAAGCAATGTTATGAGTCTTCTGACTTCTATAATGTTGTCCCTAATCTCACTGGAGAGGACATTGGCAGGACAGCAAGGGTAACTCACTATTCAGAGTGTCTGAACCTGACCTGGCCCATCTAAAGTTGAGAAGATGCAGGCATTGGTAGAGTGGAGGAGAAAGAACAGAGAGATGTGTCTGTAGAGGGCAGCAGGGCTGCTCTTCTGTGAATGGGAAGAAGTCGTGTCCATGCTGTTTTTTTGGGAATCAGAGAGAACAATCCACACAAAGTGTACTGCAGGAAACAAAGAGAGAGGGGACAACTAGAGACAATGCCCAGAGCCTGCGAGGCGCATCCATGTGCACAAGTTCAGGTCTCTAAGAATGGACTGAAAATACAGGACACATAAGCTACAGTCAAACATTGGTCATCTCAGAGAATAAACATTCAGGGAAACAGCACTGGGCAGATGGGAATATGCCAATCCTGTATCCTCCTCCTTCTTTCTTTATGAACTGGGAAGAGGATTCTGGGGATGAAAAGTCAGATTTCCTTCCTGTTGAGGAAGTGCAGAGCCTGCCTAGCTGGGAAGTGTTGGTGTAGGAGGTCCTTCTGTCTTTGTGTTGCTTTCATTGGCTAATACAGAAACTGCTTTGGGCCTGTTGATAGGGCAAAACTTAGGTAGGAGGGGAAAACTAAGTGGCATGCTTGGAGAAAGGTGGCAGAGTCAGAGAGATATGCCATGGATCCACCAGATACAGATGCTGGGAATTTTACCCAGTAAGCCACTGCCACATGGCGATACACAGATTAATAGAAATGGGTTAAATGAAGATGTAAGAATTAGCCAACAAGAAACTAGAGCTAATGGGCCAAGCAGTGATTTAATTAATACAGTTTCTGTGTGGTAATTTTGTGGCTAAGCTAGCTGGGCAGCTGGGACAAACAAGCAGCCTGTCCTTGCAACAAAGTGTGGATTTTGTTTTGCAGTGTTTGAGATCAAACCAAGGGACCCCACACACCTAGACACACCTCCATGGAATTCCACCCCAAATCAAGGGCTTATTTTGAAGGAAGCTTAAAGTGTTGATCACAAAGTTGATATTCACCTTTAAGTTCTATAATTGGGGAATAAAGTGACTACAAGATTTTTTATTACTTATGAACCATCAGAAAAGTTACCAAATTGTCTCATGCTGGGTCAGATCTCTTCCTCCAAGATTTCTGCTGAAGGGACAATGGCACCTTCTGCCATCCATCCCACCAGTATTTGGTGATGTCACGATGGTCTCACTGTGTCTCAGCAGTGTATTTATTCGCTCACATTCATTAAGTCTTCCAGGAGAGGTGCTCTTCAGAGAGGGAGGCCAGCTGGTAGAAGAACTGTGGAGAGCAGCGGCTTGAAACTGGGCAGGGAGGTTGATAGGCGTCATGAAGCCAAGCGAAGCAGAGATTTGCAGAGAAAGCTGGCAGCCCCCCTCTGAGCCTTTGGTTTTGGCTTCTGTATCTCCACATTAGTGTAAAACAAAACAAAAACAAAAACAAAAAAACGAGAGCTTTATCTACCTCCATTTGTTCTCACTATTATATAGTTCATGAAGCTGTTGGAAGAATTCCCTAATTTCCTATGGCCTGTTTCAGAATTTGTGAGACTGAGAGAATTCCAGGTTGGAATATGTGTCACCCCTTAGCTGGCCAAGGTGTCAGACATCCAGGCTGGCTGGAAATGTGTGCACATCCTTCCCATTACTTGGATTAACCACAGGCCATTGATCCCTAACCCCCGCCCCCATCTCCTTTGGCTCTTAATGTTCAAAGTGTTCAACGTTTGTCACATCATGGCACTCTCATTTTCTTATTTCTTCCACCAGCTGAGCTTTCCACCCTATCACCAAAAATTCTATGTCATTTTTCTTCCTTTTTGGCCAAATATTTACTTAGTACGAAATTCTTTGTGTCACTGAGTCCTGCTGTAATAATTCTATTTACATGTTATTTTATGTGTTGCATAAGTATATCGGAAGGATAGATACATCTCAGTCATCCTATGAACTGCTTCAAGAGACGGAAGGGAGAGACTGTATTTTCCTCCATCATGGGAAAACTCGCCCCTTGCGTATTTTCAAAGTTTATTTTCCTCCCTTATCTATTTTTCAAGTTTTTTTAAAAAGTTTGTTTTATTAAAAATTACGAAGTAATTCCTACTCTCTATGAACAGAGACAAGCATTAAGAAGCTCACTTCTACTCTCACCAAAGGTGAGGACATCCATGGCTTCTTTCCTTTCTCACATCTTTCTGAATTTTATTCAGCATTTAAAATATATCCCAGCGACCTCAATAAATTAATATGATATTGAAGATGAGATGGTATTCAACAAAAGGTCTCACAAAAACCAAGATAGTAGGAGCTCATCCCCGCTCAGGGAACCCCGCATCCAGAGAGTTCTCTTCCGAGGTTGCTAGCTTCCCCACTGCACCTCATTCTGCAGCCAGGCACCTGGGCTGGAGAAGCCAAGGGCAAATAGAGCAGCGGGGCGGGGCGGGGCGGGGCGGGGCGGGGCGGGACGCGGACGGAGAGGAGGAGCTACAGTACTGTTACCAATCAGGGCTCTGCTCTGATTGCCCTTGCCAACCAATGAGGGAGCTCTGAGACAACCTTAAGGTAGGCAGTCCGTGAGCAGACGTCTTGACCCACAGTTTTTGCTGCTCTTGGCCGATAGGCCCATAGACCCCGCCCCTCCAAGATCCCACCCAACGAGACTCCGCCCCTCGAACGCCCTCCCCCACAGGACCCCGCCCCCTCGAAGCTCCACCTCCGGGACGGGGCCGAGGCGTGAGGCTCGCGGGTGCTGTGGGCTGGTTAGTCCTGCTCTGCGGCTGCGGATCGGATCAGCCTCCCGATTGTCCTTAGATCCCGAGCTACTGAGCTGAGCCGCGTTGACTGCGGCGGCGGCGGATCGGATCAGCCTCCCGATTGTCTTAGATCCTGAGCTACGGAGCTGAGCAGAGCAGGTAAGGGGCCGGTGGACAGCGGCGCCTCTCGCGGTCCCGGCTCCTGCGGCCGCGCTCCCCAGAGCCGCCGCCGGCCTGCAGGCGCCTCGCGCTAGCACCTTGCGGAGAGGCGGGCAGAGGAGGGGGTGCAGGCGCGGGCGGATCCTGGGACTGTGGGGCGCTGCGGGGCGCGGCGGCTGAGCCAAGGCGGGAAGACCTGCGGGAGATGAGACTGCGGGGGACAAGGACCTGCTAAGTAGTGAAAAGCCTTTTTTATCTCCTTTGACCAGAAGACGTCTTTACTTGAGTCCTCTTTAATTCAGGTTTATTAGGCTCTAGGCACTGCGAGTTCACGGAGTTCACCGCTCTTTTATTTGCTCTTTTACTTAAAGTAGCCTTTTTTCGGGAATTTGTTTGGGAACGTTTACCTAAGTGACAAGTAGACCCAGCACAGTGACTGGTGACTCACCTTTATCTGGGCTGAAGTGGGGAGGGAAGGGTGAAAGGAATGGGGGAGGAGTGTTCAGATGGTGCCCGTGTGGATTCGAGAGAGTACTGTGGGGGTGGACCTGCCGCTGTCATGCCACGGGTGGGAGTGAAATTGTTTTTTCTCCCCCAAGTTCCTCCCTCTCTCTCCTTCTTTCTCAATCTCTCTCCTTTTCTTTCTTTTCCTTTTCTCCACCTCCTTCTTCAACCAACAGCAGTGAAACAGAAAAGCCTTTTAAAAAGCAATCTGTAGACTTTAGGCTTCAGGACTGCACCTGCTGCTCCCGTAGTAATACTTGAACACTTGTCAGACACATCCTAGGCAATTCAATACGTGATTAAATGGTCTTGGAAGAAGTACCTTGAGTGACTGTTAACTTTTCTTTAGCCTGCCCAGCATGCCATCTGCCCACTGAGGTTTAGAGGGCTAACATCTGTGCGCAGTGATGCCTTTGAAGTGCCTTTTCCTTGTCCAGGTGCATGCACACAGGTTCCCTTAGGTGTGTTCATAAAGCTCACAGCACTTGCCAGTTATTTTTCCTGGGGACAACTGAGCAGAGAATGCCCGTTTTACAGAAACTATAGCGGGGACACTTAACAGCCACTTTATCTGAGATCTGGGTAAGACTTGAATTTATCAAGCTCAGTACAGGATCAGAGATGGTCATTTTCAAGAAATACCATCTTTTAGTTTTTCTAGACAGCTACTAAGATAGCTTGAAAGTTCCCAGAAAGGTAATTTTCCACACAGGCCAAACAAAACAAATAAAACTGATAGTCTTCACGAGAGTCTGTTGAGCTACTTTGGGGAGGGGCCTTTGCCAATCCACTAGTTTTTCACTGCACTTCTAGCTTAGCTGTGTCTTTTAGGAGTTTTGTGAATTGGTCTGAAAGAATGAGGATGCATTTTGATGGATATTGATTATAAGATGACTTTGGGCGAAGTCTTTACATTTATGGAAGGATTAAAAATGTAGCAATCATTTTTTTTTTTTACTAGAATAACTCAAGCATAGGAGTTTAGGTAGCCACTATGGGGTGATGTCATGGCTCGGGGAACTCTAGAAGATTGTTAGGTTTTGTTAAAGGAATTAAGAACATTGAAACATCTCGTGAATTATTAAATGGAATTGTGTTTTTGTTTTTTATGTAACACACTGTGCTGTATTACAGGCATACTACATTTTGTTATAACTTACTGGTGAAACATACAAGAAAACCTTACACAAGGATTGTTAAGCCCTGCATCTGTCCTTCTGTCCATCAGTCAATCTGTCCCTCCTTCTCTTCCTTCCTTTTTGTCTCTTCCCCTGTGTCTGAGACAGGGTCTTTATGTAGCCCAGACTGGCTTTGAATTTGAAGTGATCCTCCTGCCTCTGCCTCCCCAGTGCTGGGTTTACAGAATTGCCCTCTGGCACAGGCTGTTTCTTCATGCTTTGGGGTATATAGGGAATACACACACACACACACACACGCACGCACGCACGCACGCACGCACACACGCACACACACACGTATATATATAAAGTCATATATGTATATATATGACTTTCATTCCCTTGCCAACTGAGAAGCAAAAATTTCTGTATCGAAACTTGTGACTGTTAATCTTAAATCCTTCTTTTGTGCTCTCCTGCAGGTAGGAAATGGAGATTTGCCTGTTCCTACTGAGCCTCCTCCCAGTCTAGTGGTTTTTCATTTTTCCAAAATTATTTAGCACATTAGATGAGTTCCACTAGATGGTGTACCCGGTGCTGCTACTGACAACTTCATTATTTTAATTTTACCATTTTTATTACTGTTACTATTATTGCTATAAACATTTCAATGACAAGGATTTATATGTAGAAGGGCAGCAGTATTTTCATGACAGTGAATGAATTCAGGGAGTTTTATTAAGTAGGAGTATTTGGAAGGACAGGATAGTTTAATCTAAAGTGATGAAATTTTGAATGCTTTCATAAATAACCTCCATTGTGAGCTTCCTGGTCTTCCTCGTGGTCAGTAACCCAAACCAGAGTGAAGATTTATACCTCTGTGTTTGTGTAAACTCAAGCTTTAAGAAAATGGCTTTGTTTTGCTTTTTTATATGACTCGGGCCTAAGCTACTTTAGTGTATCTTAGGTTTTCTCCTCTTAGATGATTTGTTTCTATAAAAGATGTGACGTGAATGTAGTAAGGTTTTGTGCCCCTCACTGTGGACAGAGGTTTTGCTGGTAAACTTTTCCCTCTAGGTCTGCAAAATTTTTTTCTTTTCTTTTTTTCTTCCTTGAGGGGGGAAGATGGGAAGGAGAGAGAAAGGAAGGGAAAGGGAGAGACAGATATCCAAACAATACCCACACCCTCAGGAGATATTTTCTTTGGGGAGATACTTTGAGGAAAACACTAACTTTTAAAATGTAAGTTTTGGAAGGCCCTTAGGGGACTGGCCTGAGTTATTTTAGTCCTGCTGACCTGCCCTAGCATCTAGGTATCACCTCTGCTGTATTGATGGGGATCTGGGAGTGGGAAGGTAAACAGGCTCCCACCCTCTGGGGAAGGAGGCTCTTGGGAGCACTGCCAGGCACCAGAGGGTGAGCAGTTGTAAGTGGTAGCACAGATTAAAAGCTGCCCTGGAGTCAGCTGCATAGAGTGCGCTTCCCTTTTGAAGCAGCATCCAGGCTAACCCACCTTGCAGTCAGTTTAAGGCTCTCTTGAGGGCCAGACTTAGGTTAGGTGTGCTCCAATCTTCTAATTATGTTTTCAGTTTTGTTTTTTCTCCCTATAGGGTCTTGCTGTGTAGGCCAGCCTAGTCTCTCCAACACCATCCTTCTTTACACTCAGCTTCAATGTTTGAAATGAGTAGAATCCTGAACTTTCTCAATCTAATGAGCTGGGTATGTGTATGGACAGCTTTGGCTATGGTAGGTGCTGGGCTGTATAACTCAGAGTCTTCTTTTTGAGAAGCCCTGATTGATAGTAGGTGACCTTTACAGGGCATGCACTTGTGCTGCTCACGTTAGGAATGTAGACTGGCCACAGGGCTCAGCTCTGAGAAGAACAGCACCACTGGGCAGCTGTGAAGGGCAGGAACAGCTATATTGTTGGTTAACTCTGTGACTTAAAATCTCTTGGGAAGAGTTTTTCTGTATCTGTAGGTAAAGAAGTCTGAATGTCAAGAATCAGTTAGTTTTGAGGGTTGTGACTTCTTTTTTGGCAAGTGGAAGTGTGTTATCAAGATTTGGAGTTGAACTCAGGCTTAAAAGGATTATGGAGCCATGGGCCAGATTTATCATGCTTCCACTGACCGTATTGCTCAGTTTCTTCCTAATATGTCTTCTGATTTAGTGTATGTTAAATTTAACTCGGTCTCTAGGAGAGTACAGAGTATCTGGTCTTTTTCCTGGGGATCCCCTCACCCTCACTTGGTACTGATACCCCCGTAGGTACTAAAATCTAAGGCTGGATGCTCAAGTTCCAGGTACAAAATGACCTGTGTTTGTGTGTAGCCCTCATGCCTTGAACCATCTCTAAATTACAAGCCAGATCCTTTCCTGTTACAGCACAGATGGCACCCGAGTAGCTGTTAGGTTTTGTTGGTTAAGGAACGATGATAACTAAGGAAGTCTGTTCATGCTCCTCTGTGCACAGCCTTTCTGACCCACACTGGACTGAGTCCTTAGATGGGGAGATGCACAGGTGCAGAGGCGCAATTGTGCTTGGCCGATTTTTTTTCCAGGCCTGGGTTGTCTTACATTTTTTAAATTACACTTGTATATTCATCTATTGCATGTATACATGCATGCATATACTTGCCACAGTGAGGGACAGAAGTCAGAGGACAACTGCTTATCCACACGGGTTCCAGGAATCTAGCAAACACCCTTACCCACTGAGCCATCTCACTGATTCACTGACCTCTGATTTGTCCTTTTTTTTTTTTAAATGTGCCATAGTCAAAATACAGATTAGGCCCTTTTTTCAGGTTTGGGAGAGAAGTTGATGAGAATTTGGGGCCTTTGGGTATCGAGGAAATCAATTGACATTGTTTTGAAATATTTATAGTCATCTAAACTAGGTCAGAACCCTACATTTAGGGTTTTTTCAAAATGGTGATCATTTCACCCTCAACACAAAATGTAGGCTAGTGATTCTCAAACCTTTGTGTACTATGTAGGGCTTGCAAAAATTTGGCTCGCTGCCCTGTTCCAGAGTGTCTGATTTGATCCCTGCTTCTTGTAGTTCTGGTCCTTTCCAAGTTTATGCTATGCTGCTGACATGTGAAAACTATTGAATGAGTCCTAGGAGACAAGCGTCATTGTTGATACAGCCTTTGGGGTTTGAAAGGCTCTGATCTGAATGTAATCCTTACCCCTTCCTAAGACAGTGCTTCAGGCAAATCACACACACACACACACACACACACACACACACACACACCATTTGGTAATTTCATACATAATGCAATTAAACCATCCACATCCCCACTTCCCCTTTCTAACTCCTCTTGGCTTGTCCTCCGCAACACATCCTCCTCCCAACCTCATTTCTATTTCCCCTTCCTCCTTCCTATTTAGTCCAATTAGTGCTGCCTATATGTGCATGGGTATGAGATTATACACTGGCAACCTACCAGGGGCCATAGCCCTGAAGAAAATGGAGTCTCCCTTTAGTCTCTTGGCAGCCCTTCACCTGTCAAAAACTCCTCACTTGGGAGTGGGTCCTTGTGGGCCCCTCCCCTACTCATGGTGGAGTGCTGACTGGCTTGATCTTGGACAAGTCTTTGAGGTTCTCAACAGCTGCCATGAGTTCATGATGCAGTGGCCCTGCCATGTCCTCTGTTTTTTACCTCTAAAGTATAAATACTGGTATTACAATATTGGTATCAAATAGACGTTTATGCTCCTAGCATTGTGCTTGGCCCTGTGATAAGCATGCAATAAAGGTTGGCTTTTAATCACAGAAATCAGCTAGGGTTTGAAACAATGAGAGTCCCAAGTCTTATAAACTGAAGGGAGATTCTTACATACAGGGAATTTTATATTTATCCTCACTTCCCTGCACCACACTGGGAAATAGTATATGAACTCAATTACTATTGTGGAATAAAGGAACAGTTTTTGAGATGTAAAATATTTGTATTAAGGGTGCCTCTCTCCAAGGTTGAATTAATGTGTAGGATTATTTTGGACTCTCTCAGTAAGCTTTGTGGTCCGTGCTTACTTCAGCAAGTTTTGTTTTATCATATTTTTTAAAGTGATGGTCTCTTTATGCTTTGTGTGTATATGTTTTTGTCTGTTCATGAATACATGTGTCTGTTCACGTGCGTGTGTGTATGTGTGTGTGTATCCAGAGGACAATCATGGGTGTGGTTCCTCGGGAGCCACACACCTTGTGTTTTGAGTGGTCTCTTCCTGGCCTAGGGCTCACCCAGTAGGTGGCCAGCCAGCCTGGGATCCACCTGTCTCCAGCTCCGCCGTGGTGGGCCTGCACTACTGGCTGTTTTACGTGGGTGCTGGGGTTGAACTCAGGTCCCCACGCTTGCACAGCTCTGTCTTCAGCGTCCCCACGGTTTTAATGCTGCCCTAGAATGCTCCAGCTCTATGTTCAGTTTCTCCAAGTACTGGGATCACAGGCATGTGCCACCAAGCTGGACAATAATGGGGTTTTAAAGTTTGTTCATGAGTCAAATTACAGAACGTTCCTGGCGGTCACCTCTTTGACACTGCCTACCTGTAGCAGTTTGGGGACCTTGAATGCAGTTCATAGAGCCTCCATTTGTCACATGCCTGATTCATTTCTTTCTGCAGATCTGGGCACCACCATCTCTTTAGTGATCTTCTACAAAAAAAAGAAGATCCCTTTCTTTATGACTGTCACATTCCCTTGTTTTTATTTATTTTTGACAGTTGCCATACTCTTACTTTTGCCTAGTTGTCATGGTTTCCGGCATCAGATTGTACAGTCTGAGATCAAGGATGTCACCTTTGATCCTGGGACTCCCAGCATGGGGTACAACAACTGGTAGCTGTTGGTTAGCTGAAGAAATGTTTCCTCTGGGGCTTCCTCTCCCTTCTCTGAGTTGGCACTCAGTTAATGCACGCTGTCATCAGCACTGTTCATGGACTGTGTCACTTGTTTCCTGCTCTTTTTCCCTCCCTCACCTATTCCTGATCACGCGTCTCTGTTCCCGCTGACTCTATAGATGTGAATGCCTTGTTTGGAAACACTGTTGGCTTATGACCTGCCATGACTGTTCAGGCTCACTCTCGCCAGCCGCTGTTTTTCCACATTCTTGCTGGGGTTTCATATTTTCTGACTTCATAATTTTTTCCAATCCAATGCAACAGGTGGAGCCATCCAGACACAGAGGGACATACTAACACTCTTATGCTAACAGCCATGTGTTCTATCATATGCTTGTTAACCATGTGGGATTCCCTTCCCCCTTTTTGATTTGAGCATTTATTTATTTTTTATCAATTTTTCTCCAGGATTCATTGTCCTAACTTATAGAAATCACTCTCTCCTTTGATTTAGATGTTTCCAGTGTCTTTTTCTCTGGAGCCTGATTCTGAACACTGTCAAAAAGTCTTATTTTACATTAAATTTTTTCTTCAAAATTCTGTTCTGAAGTTATTAATGATAATGCATGTAAGGAATGCTTTCAGGTCTTATTGTCATCCAAGGCCAGTCTCCAGTGTAAGCACCTGACATATCCTAAATTATTTAATACTCAGATCTACCCTACACATTTTGTAGATTCATGTTATGATACCATACAGACAAGATTTCTGAGGCATGAGGAGGCTAAACGATTTCACATGTATCAACCTACAATAGGCATTAGAAGTCAATATAATAATCAGAGCTGCAAATTAGGACGTAAAATCTATACGAACCAACTAGAGTCAAATGTGTAAATCTGAACTTAACTGCTGAAGATGCTTAAGTCATTTAGTCAGTGTTGTACTACAAGAATTTTGTTTTATATAACAAGACTTAAAGGATTATAGTATTGGTCTTAAGGAATGTATTTGCCATATTTATCTATGACACTCCATATCCATTGCTGTAGAAACAGACCCACACTACAGAATGTATCATTGGTGGGGATAGTAGGGAAATTGGTTCATTACTCTACCACTTTGCACTCAAACAAAGTGAGAGACAAAAGTGAGAAGCTGGATATTCTGGAAGTCAAACACCTAAAGGCTTAGCATGAAATGAAAATCTATGATGCTTATAGATAATTTTAGAAAGAGCATAAGAAGGCCCTAGATATATAAATATAATGTTCAGCACAGTTTCACAAAGAAAACAAGCACAGAATGGAAAACATAGGAGGTGTGAGGAGAAGTTGGATAAAGCTAGACAAAACTTACAGGGTTGAGGGGTGGTGAATCTATCATTTTATCTGATCATGGGCTTTTAACAATGCGGATATATGGATATTCAGAAATTTGTATCAGAAACTGTGGCAGTTTAAAAAAGAATGGCCGCCATAGGTTCATGTTTGAATACTTAGTCCCCAGTTGTTGGAACTATTTCTGAATGATTATGATACTTGGCCTTGTTTAAAGAGGTGTATTTCTGAGGGCAGTCTTTGAGATTTCAAAAGACATTCGTGTATCCCCTCTGCATACTGTTTGAGGTTTGAGATATGAACTCAGCAGTACCCCTCAACTATGTCTCCATTGTGGCAACAGGAAATCTATTAATCCTCTGGAAATGTCTATCAAATTAAACACATTCTTTTACACATTGAAAAAAAAACCAAAATTCTGTTCTGAACAAAATTGTTATTTTGTTATCCATCTATTTTCACTTCCTTCCATCTTGTTTAGAAAATATTTTCCCTTTAAAAAGACATGTTTTTACATTTTAAAAAGTGTCAAAGTTAATTTTCTTCATTAAATTGTCTGGGGGTGTTGATGGTAATTCTGTCCTATACCAAGAGACATTTCTCCCCCTCACCTGTCTTTGAGTTCTCTGTGTTGTTCTGCTCTGTTCCTGTTCCAATTCCACATTTTTACTTTAAATGCTACTGCATTTTGCGGGCGGATAGGTGGCTGGAAGGATGGGTGGATGGATGATTGACAGATGATTGTAGAGAGCTGTCTGGAAAGGTGAATGCCTCCTGTGTTGCTTTTCACTAGGAAACTGTGCCTAACGTTTTGCATTTAATTTGTTAGATGTTTGTCAGTGCTGAGTTAAAATTTCCAGTCAAGTCAGGTCAACTTGTTAATATCTCTTTATAGTTCCTCAAACACCATACCTTTTGGGAATATTTTGCTTTTGAAAAGAATTTTCAGTTGACATTATCTACTTGCTTATTCTCAGGAAGGTGAGTCCCAGTTCATGCCTGATGCTTCTTACCTAGTCATTCTGTCTGCAAGAGCTGCATTCCCAGATCTCATAGGTGTTCTGTCTTTCACTTGCTGCTATATTGTTCACACCTGGCAGCCTGTTTCCTTTTAATTAAATATTTCTTATTTTAATTTTTATGTGTATGGGTGTTTTACTTGCATGCATATCTATATACCATGTATGTGCCTGATGCCCACAGAGGCCAGAAGAGGGCGCTGGGCATTGGATTCTCTGGAACGAGTGTTACAGGCAATTTGTGAACTACTGTGTGGTTTCTGGGAATCAAGCCCATGTCCTCTGAAAGAGTAGCCAGAGCTCTTAAACTATTGAGCCATCTCTCTATCCCCAAGCCTGATTTTTGTTCTTTTCATTAAATGTGTATACCATTTGCTAGTGTATATTATGAGCTATATATCCTTATACATATAATACATACCATTTTAATACCTAAAAAATAAGGACTGACCTAAACGTGTGTATCATTAGGTATTTATTATTCTCTGTGGGGATTATTACTGCAGGTGGGTAAAATACAAAATTATGTACCTAGGGTAATTCTACTTTAGTGATTAAGAGTAAGTTTATGTTTATGTAAAATCCTCTTGGCTGTCTATAAATAACTTTAATAAATGATTGCTATTAATGTCCATGTTAAAGCAGTTGAAAAGCAACTTGAATAGGCATTATTATTATACATGAGTTACTTTGCAATGATTGTTTCCTAAATTTTTGTAACATTATAATATTTTTAAAGAAAGAAAACAGGTTTAAAAACAACTGCATAATAGCTGAGAGTGGGGAAGGAGTATCGTGTCCTGGTTAGATTTATTTACTTATTTAAGTCAACTTGACAAAAGCCGGAGTCATCTGGGAAACTGAGAAAAATACCTCCATCAGATTGGCCTGTATACAAGTCTGTTGAGGCATTTTCATGATTAATGACTGACATGGGATTGCCCAGCCCACTGTGGGTATTGTCACCATTAGGTAGGTTGTCCTGGGCTGTATAAGAAAGCAGGCCAGAGGATTAGGAAGTCTGTTGTGAGACTCTGTCTCCTAGAAACAACAGGAAAGCAGCACCTATGATACGGCAACAATATGGCTAACCAAAGAGAACCACACACTTGCTATTGCAGAAGGAGGAAATCTCACAGGACCCCACTTGGCAAAGAACTACAGGCACCCAAGGACTATTAAGAGAAGGAGAATTAGCTTTCCCCAGGCATGAGTCTCTAATTGGTTATCTAATTCCAAGTAGTCAGCCATAAAATCATATACATACAAGTAATCCTACAGATTCAACAGGTTGTATTTATATAGTTGTGCATTTTCGTATATATCCATAACAATTTTAAACAGGTCATGAATTTAGAAGGAGCAGAGGGGAGGGACATGGTAGGGGTTGGATGGAGGAAAATGATGTAATTATATTTTAATTTAAAATAAATTAAAAAGGAAGTAGGATCAATGAGCCTTGGGGAGCCAGTCAATAAACAATGTTCCTCCATGGTCTCGGCTTCAGGTCCTGCTTCTAGGTTTGTGCCCTCAGTCCTGCCTTGACCTTCTGTGATGGGCTACGGTTGTAAGCTGAAATAAAACCCTTTTCACTCCAAGTTGCCTATTAGTTCTGGTGTTTATCATAGCAATAGAAACCCCAACTAATACAGGTAGTGAAAATAGATTCTGACCTGAAGACGAGCGTGTGCATGGATGCTCATCATACTAACTGTCCCCTCTGCTTTACTGTGCGTTCAGATCTTTCCCCAAAGAGTACATGAACATGCAATAAGTGCAGCCAAAAAGCTGCATGCCTCAGGCCTACTAGCTTCCCACCAATGGCCAGATCCAGAATATTTTCAGGATGCTCTGGTGGGTGGTCTCAACTTGTAGTGTTTTGTTCAGAGGACAAAGCAAAGGTCAGTTCATGTCTGAAGGCTCATTGGAAGAAACATAGCCTTAACCTTGTATCTATCTTATTGGAGCCAAAGTTTTTAAACTTTGAATCAGAATCACTACACTCACAGGTATTCATTTATCTGTCTGTTGTGTCTATCTGCCTGTCAATTTTTTTTTTTTTGTGGGCAGGGGCACTTCTGCAAGAGTGAGCCCAGGGCTGCATGCATGCTAGGCTCATGCTTCCCCACTGAGCTATACCTCCAGCTTATTTATTTATTTATTTATTTATTTATTTATTTATTTATTTATTTATTTATTTATTTGAGACAGGGTTTCTCTATAGCTTTGGAGCCTGTCCGGGAACTTGTAGACCAGGTTGGCCTCCAACTGAGATACACCTTTCTGCCTCTGCCTCCTGAGTGCTGGAGGCATGTGCCACCACCGCCCGGCTCGGCATTTTTATTAAAACGATTTTGGTATGCTAGATGTTCTGAAGTTCACAAGGTTCCATATTCCTGGGCCTCTTTGGTATAACTGGCTGATAGCATCTTTTGCAAGTACAGTTTAGGGCCAGCTCCTCTTACCTGTCTCCACATCAAGTTGCTGACCCAGACTCACCCTTTCCACTAACCGCTGAAGCCTACTTTCTAGAAGCAGGAACCTGCTGCTTTTGTACTCATCTCTGCTGTATATCTGCAAGGGAAATTGTTATTTCTTAGGGTGTTTGTGTATAGTGTACATGCATGTTATATGTGGGGGGATGAATGTATATGTGGAAACCCAAGGTGACTGGGAGTTTTCCTTAATCATTTTTCACCTTGAACTCATTGAGGCAGGCTCTGTCAGTTGATCAGAGCTTAATGATGAGGCTCGTCTAGCTGGTCAGTTTGCTTTAGGTATTCCCTGCTTTTTACCTCTTCTGCATTGAGACTACAGGACGGCCACCGCAACCACACCAATGTTGAAAATCTGAAGTTGGTCTTCATGCTTGCTTACTCACTGAGTTGGCAGCTCCTGAAGGGAGTTTTGGTATGGCTAGAAAGACAGTGTCTCTGGTCCCAGCGATGTCTGACCCTTGTGATGTTGTTACCTTTGTTGATACATGTGATATCATAGTGAACTCAGCCATGAACACGCTCATCTACTCGCTGCACTTTCCGGTATTTACAAGGAGAACTTGTGAGATGTGATGTTCCTTTGTTGGGGGTACTGCAATTCTATCACTGTTAGAAAAATCACAAAGGCGCATTGCTACCTGCCACCTTTAATGAAGGTTTGGCAGGTTCTGTTTTAGTTCCTGTGAGTGAAACTCTGATCTTGTTTTGATTCAGTTTCTACTTCTTATTAGAACTCTTATACTGAGCATGCGTTTCTGTTGCTTGTCTGCGATGCCCTGAGCATAGGTGGGTGTCATCACCTGCATCTATCCTCGGGTTTCCAGAAGGCTGACATTTCAAAATCTTTTTCATTATCTCTGAGATACAGTTAAGAGAGAAAAAGCAGGCTACATATTTGAAAAGAATTAAATTAGATTTCAACATTGTGAGTTGTTCTATTAGATTATAAAGTACATCTGCTCAGGATGAACAAATTAAATTTGGTTCTACAACACTTTTCTTTAGAAAAGTGCCAGGCTAGAAATGCAGTGGATTTAGGAGTTGAAGGTGACTTGCATGGGGTGGGGGAAGCCTGAGATGAGTGGCCGTAGAGAGACAGACAATGGAGAAAGGCTGCACACACCTCTTAAAAACTCAGAAACACGGGAACCATCCAAATGTGAATTCCAAAGGGAGGCACGTGGTAGAAGCTAGACCTACCTGCGTTATAGGGAGAAGGAGGCAGGAGGCGTGTGGACATTCTGCAAGGGACAGAGTTGATTGTAGGGCCCAACATATAGACAGTAGTTTGTGTCTCTGGAAGTAGCATGGGTCTGAAGAACATGAGGTAGTTAGCTTGTGACAAAGTGTCTCTAGTGATGTTCCTTTAATATGCCCCTTAATGAGAATTTAGGGAGGAGGCCCCAGTACCTGGACTTCTTCTGGAAAAGAGTGCTTGCATCAGTCGGCTAGGGGAGCTTCTGAGGGAGGCTCTTCTCCCCAGCACTTGGGGGAGCGCTCTGGCTAGATTAGTAGAAACTCCCCCCTTTTTGTTATAGTCTAAAAGTAGCTTAATTCATTTGCAATAAAATAAGGTAGAGCCCACTTAGAGCTGGTAAAGGAACTGGAATTAAAAAAAATTAAAACAGGGTTTTTTTTTTTT